>JABUQX010126055.1:0-27835 GCA_015478945.1 Trachelipus rathkii
TGTTAACTGGCTATGATGTGTTGGAAACTTGGAGCATAGGTGGGTTTTGTTGATAATGTTAGGTTTGCTTGAGAATTTTGCTAATGTCTACGTTTATTCATGGCTCAAAATGATGTTATATTCGGTATGAGTGACACTTTGATGAATGTAGTGTCAGTTCATAGTTCATGATGCTGGTATATTTGATAGACTGGTCACTTTGTTAAGGGATTTTGTTGGATAATACTGCATTAGCTGTTGCTGATATGTTGGAAAAGTGGGGATACATTGAGTTTTGTATGTCCTGTTAGCTACTTTACCTTTGATAAGTGGGGAATTTTGTGAATGTTAGCAGATTATTCATACGTGAGGTATGTTAGTTTTGTCGTTGTACATTATATTCTTAGTTCAGGTTATGATATGTTAGCTTTATTGCTGTGAAAACTTTGTTACCTTAACATATATTCGTAGGTATGTATGATAAATAGGTATGTTAATTGTTTATTCGTTAAATATTACTATGTTAAGGGAAAAATACCAATGATATGTTACAGATATGCTTGAAAAAAGTTTGACCCGGTTACGTTCTGAATGCAATGTTAGCTACTTTACTGCTGTTAAGTACGGAACTTTGTTAATGTTGAATGTTTATTCGATCTTAAGGTATGTTAGGTTTGTCGTTGTACGTGTACGTTATATTCTTAGTTCAGGTTATGATATGTTAGCTTTACTGAGTAAAACCTTTGCTACGTTAGCGTATATTCGTTGGTCAGTGTATAAAGAACTTATTTTTTTATGTTTTTTTGTTTATTCAAAATGATACTCGAAATCTGACATGAATCGATAGATCAAGATCATGGCAGGTGGATGTGGGAAGGGAGTAGAGGGACGGATGGTTTGATTTACAGGTTTATTGATTTACAGCTTTAAAATCAGTAAACTATTACACTTTATTATGATATTTTATTCAAAGAACTTGTTTTTATGTTATGTATGGATAAAACTTTGTTATTTTTTATGTTATGTTTGGATAAAACTTTGTTATGTTTGCAATTATTCGTTGGGATTATGATATTTAGGTATGGTTATGATGAATTTTTGTTAAATTTTACTATGTTTAATGTAAAAAACTGTTACGTTAGCGTTATATTCGTTGTCAGTATGATAATTAGACAGGGTTATGCTAAATTTTTGTTAAATATTAACATGTTAATGTAAAATTAACATTGATATGTTAGAGATATGCTTGAAAAAGTGTGAATAGGTTACGCTTTGTACGCTGTGCTAGGTACTTTACTGTTGTTAAGTATGGAACTTTGTTAATGTTAGTAGTTTATTCGCGTGTAAGGTGTGTTAGGTTTGTCGTTGTACATTATATTCTTAGTTCTGGTAATGCTATGTTAGCTTTATTAATATGAAAACAATGTTACGTTAGCATATATTCGTTGGTTAGTATATAAAGAACTTATTTTTGTGTTATGTTTATCCGAGATGATACTCGAAATGTGACCTGAATCAATAGATCACAAGATCATGGAGGGGTGGGTGGGAGGGGAGGGGAGGGGAGGGGAGGGGTTTGATTTACTGATTTACTGATTTACTGCTTTAGGATCGGTAAACTATTACACTTTACTACGATATTTTATTCAAAGAACTTATTTTTATGTTATGTCTGGATAAAACTTTGTTATGTTTGCTATTATTTGTTGGGGATTATGATGGTTAGGTAAGGTTATGATAAATTTTTGTTAAATATTACTATGTTAATGTAAAAAACTTTGTTACGTTAGCATATATTCGTTGGTCTGTATGATAATTAGACAAGGATGTGATAATTTTTTGTTAAATATTACTGTATCAATGTAAAATTAACGTTAATATGCTAGAGATATGCTTGAAAAAGTATGAGTAGGTTACGTTTTGCATGCAATGTTAGTTACTTTACTGGTGTTAAGTGTGGAACTTTGTTAATGTTGACAGTTTATTCATAGGTAAGTTGTGTTAGGTTTGTCGTTGTACATTATTTTCTTAGCTCGGGTTATGCTATGTTAGCTTTATTGATGTGAAAACTTTATTACGTTAGCGTATATTCATTGATCAGTATGATAATTAGCCAATGTTATGATAAATTTTTTGTTAAATATTACCATGTTAATGTAAAATTAACATTGTTATGTTAGAGATATGCTTGAGAAAGTGAATAGGTTACGTTTTTGTATGTTATGTTAGTTACTTTACTGTTGTTAAGTGTGAAACTTTGTTAACGTTAACAGTTTATTCATGTTTAAGGTGTGTTAGGTTTGTCGTTGTGGATTATATTCTTAGTTCAGATGATCATATGTAAGCTTTATTAATGTGAAAACTTTGTTACGTTAGCCTATATTCGTTGATCGGTATGATAATTAGACAAGGTTATGATATATTTTTGTTAAAAATTACTATGTTAATCTAAAATTAACATTGCTATGTTAGAGCTATGCTTGACAAAAGTGTGAATAGGTTACGTTTTTGTGCGCTATGTTAGTTACTTTACTGTTATTAAGTGAAACTTTGTTAATTTTAACCGTTTATTGAGGTTTGAGATGTGTTAGGTTTGTTGTTGTACATTATATTCTTAGACCAGATGATGCTATGTTAGTTTTATTAATGTGAAAACTTTGTTATGTTAGCATATATTCGTTGATCAGTGTATAAAGAACTTGTTTTTATGTTATGTTTATTCAAAATGATACACGAAATGTGACTTGAATCAATAGATCGATAAATCGATAGATCAGAGGAGGGTAGGAGACGATGAGGAGAGTAGGGTGGATGGGTTGATTTACTTATTTACTGCTTTTGGGTATGTAAAAACACAAATTTTTTACGTTATAAAAATAAAAAGAATAATTTTTTTAGTAAAAACAAAAGGTTTTAACGAAATAAAAGTAAAAATTAAAAGTTTTAAAGAAATAAAATTAAAAGTAAAAGTTTTTTAGAATTGTTATAAAACAAAGACATTAGCAAAAACACAAAATGTTTTTAATAAATTTGTTATGTTGACCCTGTGACAAACAAGAATCAAATGTATAGCTTAATGTTTCGAAAACGAATCAAACAAGAATCATAGGTATTGCGTAATGTTTCGAAAAGTGGGAGGAGTTTGAACAATTTCTCGACTTGTATCTGATAACTCTAGTGAAACAGGAACCACATCAGCTTCGTACATGTTCGTTCTGTATGCATTGTTAGTTACTTTAGTGTTGTTAAGTATGGAACTTTGTTAATGTTAGCCATTTATTCGATCATAAGGTATGTTAGGTTTTGTCATTGTGCGTTATATTCCTAGTTCAGGATATGATATGTTAGCTTTATTGATGTGAAAAACTTTGTTACGTCAGCATATATTTGTTGGCGAGTATGTTATGATAAATTTTTGTTAAATGTTACTATGTTAATGTAAAAATAACAGTGATATGTTAGAGATATGTTTGAAAAAAAGTGTGAATAGGATACGTTCTGTATGCAATGTTAGTTACTTTACTGTTGTTAAGTATGAAACTTTGTTAATGTTAACTGTTTATTCGTGTTTAAGATGTGTTAGGTTTGTGGGTGTACATTATATTCTTAGTTCAGGTTATATGTTAGCTTTATTGATGTGAAAACTTTGTTACGTTAGCATATATTCGTTGGTCAGTATGATAATTAGGTTAGGTTATGATAAATTTTTGTTAAATGTTACTATGTTAATGTAAAATAACAATGATATGTTAGAGATATGTTTGAAAAAAAAAAAAGTGTGAATAGGGTACGGTTTGTATGCAACGTCAGTTACTTTCCTGTTGTTAAGTATGGTATTTTGTTAATGTTGACTGTTTATTCATGTTTAAGGTATGTTAGGTTTGATGCTATACATTATATTCTTACAACAGGTTATGTTATGTTAGCTTTATTGATGTGAAAACTTTATGTCAACATATATTCGAGGGTTAGTATAAAAAGAACATATTTTTATGCTATGTTTATCCAAAATGATACTCTAAATATGACTTGAGTCAATAGATCAATAGCTCAATAGATCAATACCTCAATAGATCAGGGTTGGGACGGGGAGGGGGAGAAGAAACCTACTCTTTGGATTGACAATGAAGCAGCTATTAAACTCAGTAAGAATCCAGAATTTCACAAAAGGACCAAGCATATAAAAGTACGCCATTTCTTCATTAGAGAAAAAGTTCAAAATGATGAAATAGAAGTACTCAAGATTAGCAGTGAGAATCAACTTGCAGATGGACTCACAAAGCCTCTACATCAACCAAGGTTAATGATGCTGAACGGAAAAATTGGAATGGACTAACCAACGTTGCAGAATAAACAATAAGGGAGAGTGTTGAATAATATTGTTTATTCTATGAAAAATTATATTTTATATATTTTGTTTTGGCTACTTTGCCAGTAGAAAGAATTCTGGCAACATGGCCATATTTTGCTAATGTTTCATAGTCTTGTTTATTATTGTTTACAGATAGAGTAACAGCGTGGAATCTCGATGTATAAGCACGCATATGTAATATAGGGTTAAGTTTCTAGTAAAATATCCATTTTATTCTAGTGTTTCATTATTCATATGTAGGTTGTTACCAGTAGATACGATCTACTTTAACATGGTAGCAGAGCGTAGTTTGTAACAAGCCTAATTTGAATGTGAAACAGAAAATGGAAAGTAGGCCTAGGTCAGCCCTATAATAGAATTAGGAAATAGGCCTAGATAAACCCTATAATAGAATTAAGAAATAGGCCTAGATAAACTCTAAAATAGAATTAGAACAAGCCTATTATATAGTTAAATATGGATTTATCAATGCAGAAAATTGATTCTTTACAAGGTAAGACAAACTGGGAAGATTGGAAGTATCTTATGCAAATAAGGCTAAGTGGTATACCAGATGCAATAGAAGCAATCAATGGTAAATTAGAAAAGCCACAAGAACCCAGTATTGAAGCAACAGTTGAAGAGAAAAATGCATACAAAAAGAAATTAGACAAATTCAACAAAACTCAATCAGATGTAATGTTTTTGTTGGTTTCAACCTCAAGCCAAAGTATTAGAAGTCAAATAAGGAATCTTTTGAAGCCAGATGAAGTATGGAAGGAACTACACAATCTTTTTGCAGGAGTTGAAGAAAACAAAGTTTACGATGTTTGTTCACAGTTTTTTTCTTACAAATGGAATGAGAAATTAGACATGGCTGGAAATTTATCTTCAATAAGACAGCTCTGGGGTAATCTTCAGGAAGAAATTGTCAAAATTCAAGAGAAGAATGAAGGTACATTGCCAGAGATATTTCTCATATGTAAGATTTTTGAAATTTTGCCAAAGGATTATTCAAATTTCCAAACTACATGGCTCATGATTCATAGTAATAGAAAAGAAAGAAGTATAGATAATTTGGTAACTTGGCTTTGCACAGAAGCAAATAAGTTGGCATCAAAGGTTAAGTCAGAAAATCAAGAAGCATTAACAATAAAAGGAAACTACAGAGAAATTAGTACCAAAGATAAAATGAAGAAATTTCCTTGTAATTACTGCCATTTAAAAGGTCACTGGATCAAAAATTGCAGAAAATGGATTGCAGATGGTAGACCAGAAAGAAAAATAAAGCCAGAAAGAAATGCAAATTATGAAAATAAAGAAAATTCAAAAGCTAAAACAGAAGTTAATACTTTTATGTCAGCGGTAGATGAACAAGTTTTTATTTCCGAAGAAAATGATAGAGAAAATTGGTATTTTGATAATGGCGCTACAAAACATATAACAAATGTGAAAAGTTATTTTAAAACTTTTAATGAATTTGAGCATTCAGTCAAGGTAAAATCAGCAAATGGTCAGGAAGCAAATGTGTTAGGATATGGAACAATTGAAGTAGAATCAGTTGTAGATGGAAAAATATCTCAATTATTTTTGAATGATGTTTGGTATGTTCCTGATATTAAGAAAAATTTATTTTCAGTATTGGCAGCTCATGATAAGCATCCAAATAGTGAATTTATATCTGAACCAAGTGTATGTAGTTTTATGGTAGACAAAAAAGCCTATTTTAATGGCTATCGTAAACTAAAGGAAGGGCTATTCAAAGTTGCAATGAAAGCTAAAATCTCCCATATACCAGAAATAAATGCACTTGAAGAAAAGGATCTATTACAGTTATATCATGAAAGAATGGGACATCAGGATAGAAGACACATAAGAAATCTGATCAAAAGAGAACTAAATATTGAAACTCACCTTGATAACAGAAATTGTACAGGATGTATAAATGGAAAAATGCATCGTCAGAATTTTGGAAAAAGACCAAATAGTACTAAACAAGGAGAATTGCTATTTGCAGATGTTTGTGGACCATTTCAAGTATTATCAAACTCAGGTTATAAATATTTTGTATGTTTCAAAGATGATTTCTCAAAAATGAGATTTGTATATTTTATTAAAGAAAAATCGGAAGTTGTAGAAAAATTGGAGCAAGTACTTGAAGAAGCAAAAGTACAAGGACATCCAATCAGAGAATTTTTAAGTGATAATGGCTTAGAATTTAATAATAAGTTAGTTAAAAAGCTTTTACATAAATATGGAGTAAGACAAAGGTTAACGGCTCCGTATACTCCACAACAAAATAGAGTGGAAAAAGAAAATAGAACGCTAGTTGAAGCGGCCAGATCACTCATGTATTCGAAAGTAAAATTTCCACAGAAGTGTTGGGCAGAATTAATTAACACAGCAGCATATATAATAAATAGAACTGGAAAATCCACAGTTGATGGGAAAACGCCTTTTGAAATCTGGTATGATAGAAAGCCCAGAATCAAGCATCTACGTGTAATCGGAACAGCATGCAGTGGGTGGATTCCAGATCAGAAAAGAAGAAAGTTAGACCCAAAAGCAAAATCAGGTGTGTTAATTGGTTATGATGGAGATGAAAGCTACAGAATATATGATCAAGCAAATAATTTTGTGTTTAGATGCAGAGATGTAGTATTTGAAAAAGAAGAACTTTCAACTTCAATATCAGATGAGATAGAATCAGAAAAAGAAAATAAAAAGAAAGAATCAAATAGAAAAAATACAGAAATTGATAACAGTACATCTATAATTAGGTTAAACTCATCACATACAGAAATAGAATCTGATATAGAAACAGAATCTGATACAGAAATAGAATCTGATACAGAAATAGAATCTGATACAGAAATAGAATCTGGTTCAGAAATAGAAGAACAAGATAGAATAGTAAGCACAAAACAATTAAGAGACAGATCAGTAATTAAAAAGCCATCAAGGTTTGATGACTACAGTACTTATCTATTATTAGAAGATATGGAAGAACCTGAAAATTATAAAGAAGCTATGCAGAGTAAGCATAAGAAAAAATGGGTTAATTCAATGAAAAATGAAATGAAATCATTGAAAGAAAATCAAACCTGGGAACTAGTTGAATTACCACCAGGAAGAAAACCAATTGAAAACAAATGGATTTATAAAATCAAAATGAATCCAGATGGTACAGTTGACAAATATAAAGCAAGATTAGTTGCAAAAGGGTATAGTCAACATAAAGGAATTGACTATGAGCAAACATTCAGTCCAGTAGCAAATAAAAGTACTGTAAGGACTTTAATAAGTGTAGCAACTAAAGAAAATATGTCCTTAATACAATTTGATGTTTCAACAGCATTCCTTTATGGAAATTTATCAGAAGAAATATATATGAAACAACCCAAAGGTTTTGAAGATGGGACAGACAAAGTATGCAAATTAAAACGCAGTTTGTATGGGCTCAAGCAAGCACCAAGATGCTGGAATGAAAGACTTGGAAACTTTCTTTCAAAACTTAATTTTGGTAAAAGTACAGCTGATCCTTGTCTTTACATAAGAAATCAGAATGGACATAAAATCATACTTGCATTATATGTTGATGATGGACTAGTTGCATCAACAAGTCAAGCAGAATTGCAGAAATTTTTAGAAGAATTAAAAAAGGAATTCAAAATAACATATAAACCTGCAACATATTTTTTAGGAATTGAAATTGAATCAAGAAATGATGGTTCAAAGAAAATTAGTCAGTCATGTTATACTAAAAGAATACTAAAGGAATTTGGTATGGAAAATTGCAATGCAGTGTCAACACCCATTTTAAAGGATAATGTTACACATGACATTGAAGCCAGGGAGAGTTTCCCTTACAGATCAGCAATAGGAGCTCTTCTATATCTTGCAACAGCAACAAGACCAGATATTGCATTTGCTGTTAATTATCTTGCCAGAAGTGTAGAAAATCCATCAATAGAAGATGTTACAAAAGTTAAAAGAGTGTTCAGATACTTGAAGGGTACACAAGAGAAGGGTATTATTTATAAATGTGATTCTGAACAAGATCATCTGGAAGGGTACAGTGATGCAGATCATGCTGGGGACTTAAGAACAGGGCATTCAACAACTGGAATTGTTTGTTTATATGCTGGAGGAGCAATTTCATGGAGTAGTCAAAAGCAAAGTTCAGTTGCTATTTCAACAACAGAAGCTGAAATTATGGCAGCAAGTGAAGCAACAAAAGAAATTGTGTGGCTTCATCAACTATTGGAAGAAATTACAGAAGTCTTCAAGAAACCTACTCTTTGGATTGACAATGAAGCAGCTATTAAACTCAGTAAGAATCCAGAATTTCACAAAAGGACCAAGCATATAAAAGTACGCCATTTCTTCATTAGAGAAAAAGTTCAAAATGAAGAAATAGAAGTACTCAAGATTAGCAGTGAGAATCAACTTGCAGATGGACTCACAAAGCCTCTACATCAACCAAGGTTAATGATGCTGAACGGAAAAATTGGAATGGACTAACCAACGTTGCAGAATAAACAATAAGGGAGAGTGTTGAATAATATTGTTTATTCTATGAAAAATTATATTTTATGTATTTTGTTTTGGCTACTTTGCCAGTAGAAAGAATTCTGGCAACATGGCCATATTTTGCTAATGTTTCATAGTCTTGTTTATTATTGTTTACAAATACAGTAACAGCGTGGAATCTCGATGTATAAGCACGCATATGTAATATAGGGTTAAGTTTCTAGTAAAATATCCATTTTATTCTAGTGTTTCATTATTCATATGTAGGTTGTTACCAGTAGATACGATCTACTTTAACAAAAAGTTTTTTAAAAACAAAAAGTTTTAAAGAAATGAAATTAAAAATAAATAAAATAAATAAATAAATAAACAAACACATCGCTATACTGATTTGTTAAAGGAATATTTACCTCATCAGCTTCGTACCTATTCGTTCTGTAGGCATTGTTAGTTACTTTACTGCTGTTAAGTATGGATCTTTGCTATTGCTAGCAGTTTATACGAACGTAAGGTATGTCAGGTTTTGTCATTGTACATTATATTCATAGTTCAGGTGATGCCATGTTTGCTTTATTGATGTGAAAACTTTGTTACGTTAGCATATATTCATTGATCAGTATGACAATTAGACAACGTCATGATAAAAATTTTGTTAAATATAACTATGTTAATGTAAAATATCCATGATATGTTAGAAAAAGTGTACGTAGGTTACGTTCTGCGCTCAATGTAAGATACTTTACTGTTGTTACATATGGAACTTTTGTTAACGTTAACAGTTTATTCATGTTTAAGGTGTGTTAGTTTTGTATGGAATATATTCTTAGTTCAGATGATGCTATATAAGCTTTATTGATGTGAAAACTTTGTCGCCTTAGCATATATATTCGTTGGTCAGTATGATAATTAGGTTAGGCTATGATAAATTTTTGTTAAATGTTACAATGTTAATGTAAATTAACATTAAATGATATGTTAGAGCTATGTTTGAGAAAGTGTGAATAGATTACGCGTTTTTGCATGCTATGTTAGTTACTTACTGTTGTTATGTGTGGAATTGTTAATGTTAGCAGTTTATTCACGCTTTGCTGGGTATTTGAAGCCTTTGTTTTGTACATTATGTTATTCTTAGTTCAGATAATGCTAAGATGTTTGCTTTATTGGTATGGAAACTTTGTTGCATTAGCATATATTCGTTTTGGTCAGTGTGATAATTAGATTAGGTTTGAAATTTTGTTAAATGTTACTATTTAATGTAAAATACCCATGATATGTTAGAAAAAGTATGAGTAGGATACGTTTTGTGCTCAATGTTAGTTACTTTACTGTTACAGTATGGAACTCTGTTAATGCTATAGCTTATTCGTGCTTTTAATGCGTATTAGGGTTTGTCGATGTACATTACATTCGTAGTTCAGTTGATGCTATGTTTGCTTTATTGATGTGGAAACTTTGTTATGTTAGCATATATGCAGTGATCAATATGATAATTTGACAAGGTTATGATAAAATTTTGTTAAATATTACTATGTTAATGTAAAAATATCCATGATATGTTAGACAAAGTGTGAGTAGGTTACGTTCTGCGCTCAATGTTAGTTACTTTACTGTTGTTAAGTATGGAACTTTGTTAATGTTATGCGTGTTAGGTTTGTCGAATCACATTACATTTAGTTCAGATTAGACATGTTAGCATTTTATTGATGGAAATCCTTTGTTACGTTAGCATATATTCATTGATCAGTATGATAATTAGACAAGGTTATGATAAAATTTTGTTTAATATTACTATGTTATCGTGGACACCACTCTTCACCATTTCCCATGATGATTTATTTTGCCATTTAGTTATACACACTGTTTTCTATTTCTCAACCACTCTTTAATCCAACCATGTACCACTCCACCTATACCACATTAATTGCAATAACTTCTTCATCAGCCTAATGTGGGGAACCTTATCAAAAGCTTTGCTAAAGTCTAAATATATAATATCAACTGGATCTCTTGGGTCAATGCAGTCAGTTATGTATTCCATAAATTTAAAAGGTTTGTCTGACACAATCATCCTTCTTGAAATCATGCTGGGAGCCATACAATACCTTGTTATCTTCTAAATATTTCTCTGACCTTTTATTAACTTTTCCAGAACCTTTACAACCAGAGATGTTAAGCTAACTGGCCTATAATTTCCCAAATCTTCCTTACTACCTTCCTTATAAATAGGCACAACATTTGCTGTTTTCCAGTCATCTGGTACCTCACCAAATGTTATATATCGCTTAAAACTCAAATACAGTGCCTTTGCAATGCTGGTACTACCCTCTTTCAGAATTTTACCATATATACCATCAGGGCCTGCAGCTTTACTTGGATCAATATGGTCTAATAAACGTTTAACATCTTTTACGTCAAATTCAAATTCTGTAAGTCTATTTGTTACATGCATACAAGAACTACTAGTTTCCAAACTATTATCTAATCTTTCCTCAGTAAACACTGAAGCAAAATAAGCATTGAAAATGTTGACCAACTCCTTATCTGAACTCACTAAATTTTCATCAATTTTAATTGGACCAATTGTCCTATTCTTACTTTTAAATTTATAAAAGCTAAAAAACTTCTTCAGGTTCTTATTACTATTCCTTGCTAAATTAATTTCTGCCTCTCTCTTTGCCTTTCTTATTGACTGGTTAAGTTCATTTCCATTTTTCCTATAATTTTCTAAATCATCTTCCCTATTACTACCCTTAAATATTTTTAATTTTAAAACATCTACGCTTTTCGTTAATTTTCTCTCTTATCTCTTTATTCCACCAAACAGGTTTTCTCTTCGCCACCCTAATGAGTTTATCTTTAAAACATACTGACTGAATATTCATTAAAATCTGCTTAAAATGTTCCCACATGATAAAACAGTTTTGGTTTTTAACTCTTATCCCAGTTATTGTACTAAACTTTGTCTTGAAATTCTTGCAAAACTGTCACTGAAATCTAAATCTTTTCCTTATTAACTCAAAATTTAAACTCCAGATTTCACATTCATATAAATCTTAATTATATTATGGCTCACCAAGTCCTAAATTCTCTCAACTCTAACCTCATCCACCATGCTTTCATCGTTAGTTAATATTAAGTCTAATAGTGCATCATGTCTTGTGGGTTCATGGACCATCTGGCTCAAAAAGTTATCTAGTATACAATTTATAAATACAGAACTACTATGGTCCATATTAGACAAGGAATCCCATTGAATGCCAGGAAAATTAAAATCACCCATTATGACTATACCTTTTCATGTACATGATGATACAGCCCTGCCAATTCTAATTCTAATTCTGTGTCTAATTCTTGACTCTGGCCAGGAGGTCTATAAAATGCCCCTATTCTATATGATTTATTGAACATAAGGATATCTACCCACACCGATTCAATATCATGATTAATTTTAAAGTCAGTTATTAATACAGATTGAATATTGTTTTTAACATAAAGCGCCACACCACCACCCTTCTTTCCTCTACGCTGGTATAAATAAAGTGAATATCCGTCTATTTCATATTCCTGAAAGGAGTCTCCATATAATTCTTCATTAACCCATGCCTCAGTTATGCAAATAATGTCTAGATTCTCATTTATGGTATAACTAATCAGCTCATCTTTTTTATTTCTAAGGCTATGAGCATTTGTGTAAAAACATTTGATACTCGAAATGCTGTTATTTTTATTATCATCATCATTATTTGAACCTGTAACAACACTAGCTTTATTTATCTCCCCACTATTATAGTTACCATTGCTATTATTTGTATCTAGATTTAGCCCACCACCCCCAACTTTACCTAGTTTTTTGCTAAACAAGTCTCCAAACTGGTACTGAAAAGCCCAACACCTTTACGACTCAAGTGAACTCCATCTGCTGCAAAAAGATCTTTATCCAGAAATTCTCTCCACAAATCCAAAAACCTAATATTTTCTGAAAAACATAATTTCCTAACCCTTTCATTTACACCTAAAGCCCTACTCCCCCATTCCTGACCTGCACCTAACCTAGGTAAAATCCCAGAAATCATGCACCTTCTTCCACTAGCTTTCATCTTCTGAATCAATCTCCTATAATCTGCTATTAATTCTTCTGACCTTCTATGTCCTATATCATTTGTACCCACATGCACAATCACATTTGAATCAACATTTGTAGAATCAATCTCTCTATCTATCCTATCCACGATATCACTCACTCTGGCACCTGGATAACATACTCTCAATCGTTTCTTTTTATTCTTATTTTGAAAAGTCCTATCTAGGTATCGTATCATAGAGTCTCCAATTAGCAATGTATCAGTCTTCCCTTTAGAAAACTCAACATTACCATTGGCACTCTCTGATCCCTTCCCATCTGGAAGACAGTCGAGCCTGTTACTGCAGGTCACAGGCTGACTGACTTTCGAGATCCTCATTTCTAATTTCTACAACTCTATATTCATCTGCAGACCTATTATCAACTACTTTATCCTTTTCCCTCTCATCTTCCTGCCTAGGTTAATCACTATTCCTGTCTACCCCGACATCCCTACTAATTTTTTTCCTAACACTTCCCTCCTTCCTTAACTCAAATACTTCTTTTCAATCCATTCATATTTTCCGTCTTGCAATCTCCTTCCTTAACAATACATTCTCTGCATTCAAAACACAAACAGGGCAGCTATTCACATATTCGCCGCTCACAGTCCCACAGTTATCATACATACTTTGAATTATTATTAGCTTACTAACCTGTACCTATTATTTTACCAACTACAGTTTAAATATCACTGAAGCCTAAAAAGAAATAAACTAATTTTTACAACAGGTTAAAAATTTAAATAAGCATTTGCCCGAGATCACATCCATTGGATGGTCGACGATTGGGCAAAGGTGCTCTTTACGGACGAGTCTAGTGTCTCTATACGACTCGGACAGGCGTGCTAGAGTATACCGACGACCGACGGAGAGGTTCACGCAGTGCAATGTGCTACAGGTGCCCCCGTTTGGAGGTGGGTCGGTTATGGTCTGGGGAGGAATATCTTTATCGGGCCTACAGAGTTGCACATCTTCGATGGAGGCACTCTTACAGCGGTAAGGTATATCACAGACATCCTGTCGTGTCATATGCCCCTACATCGTTGACTCTCCTAATGCATGACAATGCAAGACCACACAAGGTCCAATGTGTGAACGACTACCTTAGGACGGTTCAAATTACGGCGCTGGAGTGGCCAGCATATAGTCAATCGAACATTTGTGGGATATCCTGAAATGTCGGATCCAAAAGCTGCAACCCCCTCCCGGACCTGCACGACGTATGGTATCAAATCACTGCCCAGGACATTCGGCCACTCATAGAGGGCATGCCAGGACGGTTTCAGGCAGTCATCCGTGCCAGAGGGGATCATACACGGTAGTGAGACAGACCCAACACCGCTGCCATACATACCAACATGGTGTTTGTAGCACCGAACCCTACTGCGAGACCCTTTGGCTGCACCTTGACCTCTTCACTCTATCAACCTACGGTTCTGAGGAGGAATTCACCAGGTTATTGTCATTGTTCAACAAAGTGTCTTCGCATTCTTAAACCTTTTCTACCCTTCCTTCGCCATGTACCTTTGTGGTGCGTTAATTTTGACTATTATATATGATCTCAAAATTTCCAATTTATATACAATATCAAAATTTTTCCTTTAAATTACAAAAATTTTTTTCATTAGGCAATTCAACTGCGTATTGGATTTTTTCCTATGAATTGCGGGAAAACCTCGAGGCGAAATAGACTGGGGGGGACAACAAAATGCATAGTAAATAAATCTCAATCAAAATTTGTTTTGTACTGTGTAATTACCTACAAAAATAGCAATGCGGGAGCAGCTATTTATTCTTCCCCGGCTCTACTCCCTCCCCCCAAAAAAATAAATAAATACCTGCTCCGCAGCCACGCTTATAATAATACATCATACAGGGTGACTTCATTCGCTTGCTTACTTGCTGCAGGGATTAAGTTAAGGGTTAGGGAAGGCTAACACAATGACTGTTATTAAGGCTGATACAGATACCTATTGGCACCTTTGAAAGGCTAACAATTTTAAAAGTAGTTTTAATGTTCAAAACTACGTTCACAGGATGATTTGGCAGTTTAGTTGGTTTAAATATTATCCCAAAATGAATTTCCTTCATTAAAGCCGATAAAGTCATAATATCTACACAATTTAGTGTAAATGTGAGATTTCAACACCACTACTATAAACGTTGGAATCCCTATCTCGTTTTCCCCAAAAATAAATTAAGCTGCTGCAGGCGGCTATTTAAGTTCAACTGATCAACTTAACTCTTTAATAATTATTATCAAAGAAAGAAAATTAAATAACCAGTAATGCTTAAAAACAAAGCAACTACAATTTCTTATAAAATAAATGATATAAATAATTCTTTAGTTGATAATAATAATAATAATAATAATGATAATAATAACAATAATAATAATGGAGAAGGGCATAAGATGGTGCGATACTTAAAAAACTGAAGAACAATTTTGAACATTTTTTTTAGGATTAAGGTTAACATTTTTAGAATAATATCTTATGCATAAAACTTACATACTACTTAAATATTAAAATAATTTACAAGAAAAATAATGTGCAATTTCGATGCGCAATTTTTCTTTTATCGACAGCGAACAAAAAATTTTTTTTTTTTTACATATACTCAAAATAATAATAAATAAAATATATAAATGCTAACATATAAAACTTAACAGAATTTTATGGTCCAAAAAAGTAATCCAAAAATACAGACTTTAGTCGTTAACTTATAGCATCCTTTCCTACATATTCAAATCAATTCTCAAAACTACCTTTTCTATTTTTCCCTTTACCTACAATTAATAAATCCTAAGCATTAACTTTTGACAAATAAAATAATAAAAATCAAACTGAAATACTTTAATAAAATCTTTTTCATAAAGGAAAAAGATTCATTGAAATAGTTTGCGTTAATGTATATGACATACGATTGCACAGCGAATGATATATATATATATATATGAAAGATATATATATATATATATATATATATATATATATATATATATATATATATATATATATATATATATATATATATATATATATATATATATATATATTATATATATATATATATATATATATATATATATATATATCACTGGAGTCTAATCTATGTAGTTTTAATACACCTCATTGAGGCGAAATTATCAGTATTTTTTTATTATATATATATATATATATATATATATATATATATTATATATATATATATATATATATATATATATATATATATATATAGTTAAAGATATATATATATATATATATATATATATATATATATATATATATGGGAGAGGGGGAAACAATAGCAAGCTGCATTATTCAACTAAAAAAAAAAAAATCCCTGACTGTTAGGAGTCTATCGAAATCTTTTCATTCAAAGATATGTAAGCAAACCCCCATGGTTTCTTTTAAGCTTAATTCTTCATGATTCAATCTTACAACAAATATGGAATAAACATTTAAGACTATTTATTTACATGTGATTTCTTAAAATTCATAATAAAATACACTGGAGGAACTGATGCTCAACACCTTCAAACATCATCTACTGGATCCCAGAAGGCACAAACCATACGGCACCAGATCACCTCATTATGAAAGATCTGTTAATGGAAATAAAAATAGAATTAGTGAATTACACTATACATGTAACAGTAAATAATTTGTATACCAAAGCAGTTTTCCTGAAAGTAAAGATATTAAAGGCCATTTATACTTACAGCTTGGAAGAGATTTGGGAGAAAGGCGCTGATGAATTTGGTCAAGAGTGAAACGAACAAAGCAGTCGTACTGTTCTGCTAATTTAGCAGATAAAACTTTGCGAGCAAAGGTCTAGAAACGAAGAAAAAGCATAAAGTCACAAAGTGATCTATACGTTCAGATAGTTAACTGTGTAATTAAATTAACTCTTTCGTAGTAAATGTTTCAATCTAAGTCTCGAAACTCTAGCCTAATTATAGTCGATTAACATCAAATTTTCAGCTCATTACTGAGATATTATTGTTTGATAGATGAGGAGAAGATCTGTAAATTAGTTACAAATTTTTCTCCAAATTTTTTAATATTTCTATAATTTTAAAAATAAAGAGTTTTAACAAGTCAGTTTTATTTTTGAGAAGATTATTCTGTATACATTCTTATATTATGCTTTGGTCATTTGTTAAAATATTATAATTTATTATTCATACACACTCAGTAAAGTCTGTTTTTCCGTTTCTTTTTATGTTTCTGTCTCCTCTTTTCTTGGAATTTGGATCTCTATTTGGTATCGTTAGCTAGGTAAAAATTTTCTCATTTAAATCTATTTGAATTCATCCTTTTACTGTCATTTGAATATATCAAGGTGGATTTATAAACATCAATGTGCCATCCGGCCTATTAAGGTTTAATATAGTTGGAACGGATATAAATCTTTAATGGCACGTTAGGAATAGGATAATTAGATACAGATTCCTTAGGATATAGTTTTGAAATTTCTTGTCCTTGGAAAGGAAACTTAATATTTTTATCTCCTTGGGAAAAACACTAGCGTGATATCTTGAGAGGGTTACTCTCTATATGGAAAACTCAAAAAATGCGATTTATGGTCGGCTAAAGTAGAACTAAACATACTTTTGAGTAGTCTATATCTATGCTATACTGGGGTTGGGACCACAGGCGCACAACAGGAGAACCGACACGAGTTCTCAGCGAACTCCGGAACTCGGAACCTCTATCTAACTCTTTTCAGAAACTAATTTTTTTCGGGTTACCCCCTTTAACCGGAATTGCGTCACAGACGTGCTGACAGGAAATTCTTAGGACACGATCTTGAACAAACTGAAAACCTGTCGAAAAGGGAACACATTTTCAGAACGACCTGTTTCTTGTTGGGAGAAGAATTAGTACGGGTCTTTTTTTGCGAGCTTAATATATATCTTTATTATATTTGGACGATATCATCTGCGCTAATTTTCCCAATTTCCATTATCCATATTCTCCCATCAACCTGCGCGATCCCCATATTCGCTCATCAACCTGCGCTATATATAATCGCTTATCATACTACTCTTTTTCTTGTCATTACTAGTAAATTTACTCATTTAATATCTTTGTTAAATTTTTATTTAGCAGCAAAGATATATGACATTATAAACCTTATATA
Organism: Trachelipus rathkii; assembly: GCA_015478945.1. Lineage (NCBI taxonomy): Eukaryota > Metazoa > Arthropoda > Malacostraca > Isopoda > Trachelipodidae > Trachelipus > Trachelipus rathkii. The sequence goes on from JABUQX010126055.1 coordinate 18,137, forward strand.
CCCTCTATATAAAAATTATATCTGTATACCTATAATATATATACTATATATATCTATATGATATAATATATATCATAACCTTCCTATATAAATACTTCAACTTTCATCTTTATATCCTCTGATATCAATCTAGGTCTTATATAACCGTCATTTTGATAAACCAAACCTCTTAATTGAGACTAGCCACTATCTTGGATTTTATAATCGTCCGTCTGCATGAAGGAATATCAACCTTTATTACTTAAATCTATTACTTTTATTGATGAAAATCGTAGATTTCACATTTATTTATTGTATCAATTAATATATATAGTGTATTGAGTAACAACACAGTAGTATTTATTAATAAACTTATTGATTAATGAGATTATAGTTACTCTGGGGAGACCTGAATATACCACTATTAGTTTACAGCTCATGATACTTATCTCACTACTTTCTTTATAGATTGAAAAACTGAGTATCAATAAACTGAAGTTAAGGAAATAATTAATATTTAATTGTAGTTATCATATATTATAACATATGTAATAATACATAAATGTAACATGTAACGTAACACCCTATATACGGTATTAATCATATTTTCTAACAATTCATTAGTAAATTCATAATATATATTTGTCACAGTTAAAATGTACTTTCTAATGTACATAATACGTACTATATATTATTTAACAAATATAATAATTTATATAGATATATATATTTATATATATAAATTATTATATATAATTAATATAATATATATATATATAATATATATATATATATATATATATATTATATATTATATATACATAAAAGAACAATATAACTTTCTTATTATCTAGCGTAAAACCAACTGAGGGAAAAGAATCGTGAAATTATTTTGAAGCTTTTTTTTCTTTTCTTTTTTTCCTCTTTTTTTTTTTTTTTTCTTTTTTTTTTTTTTTTCGTTATTGTAAAATTATTTATATTTAGAGAAAATATTTTTTTTTGATGAGCTACGTTTATGTATACATACATACGCGTGTACGCGTGTAAACGCCCGTTCATGTAAGTATAGACTGATGAAAGTAGTTTCCAAAAAAACTGTTCAAAGAGATAATCGATAGTCGATTAATCGATTAATGAAATTGAGAGTCGATTAATCGATACATAAAACAGAGCTGGGGGAGTCAGTAATTTTTTTTGGTTGCTGAAAACCTACTCAACGACCCGACTCTCAGCTGATTATATGCTCAGTTCCAAGTTAGACACAGCTCCGGATCCTGCTCAGCCCACCTCAGCAACCCAGATTTTAAAATAAACCATTATTTATCGATTCTATCTACATATATTTGAATTTTATTTCAGATATATCGATTGTTTAAAATTAACATGGGGATATCGATTAATCAGTTAACACCTATTGTCGATTAATAATCAATTTTCCACTCTGTTAATAAATCAAAAGAAAAATCTTCTTTGATTTGTCACGGTAACCCCCCTTCAAAACAGAATAATTTGTGAATAAGAAATATAAATGAATTTATTTCTTCAATTGTTATATAAATATTATTATTATTATTATTATTATTATTATTATTATTATTATTATTTATATTAGATATATTATTATTATTATTAATCTATTATTATTATTATTCATTATTATTATAATTATTATTATTATTATTATTATTAGTTACGGATGCTATTACAATTATTGCTTTTCTCCAAAGTTATATTATTATTATTTTATTATTATTATTTTATTATTAATTATATTATAATTATTATTATTATTATTATATTAATTATTATCTAATTATTATTATTAATTTATTATATCGAATTGCGCGATACTTAATATGTAAGTTTCATATATGAAATGTTAGACACATGTATACCGAATAAAAAGCTCACGTATCTTTGGTATCAGCTAAGTACAGTTTTTTTTAGTATATATTAGAGGTGAAGCGATAGTGATTTTCACTAAAGATCCTGAGATTAGCGGGTGCACCCGTGAAATGTCGGATGGTGATTTTTCGACTTACTTTTTGACGGAATGCACGAGGAAATTTTGCCGCTATGTCTTACAAGTTACTAATTTTTCTGGAAACGTAAAAATCACTAACTCGGGGAGATCATGCGGAATGCGGATCGACGCGGAATAAGCGGAATAGGTTACTTTTATTTTTAAGCAAAGTTTTTTTTCCACAGATGCTTCATTATATATATATTATTATATGAAAGAAATATTATTATTTATATTATTTATTTTTTTTATTTATTTTTATATTATATTATTTTTATTATTTATATATTAATACTTATATTAAAGTACTAATTATTTAATATTTGAACTATTATATAGTGATAATATATTATATATATTTAAATTTTATTTACTTTATTTATTATCTATCACTTATTTTAATCGTTTACGTATTTTTATTTTCAATGCGTTTTTTCCGATTTATATATTTTTAATTATTTTTCGTCATTTCACACATTTCTCTACAGCATTGCAAAAAAAAAATAATTATTATTTCTAACAAAAACATTACTATATAACACCTAAATGCAGTAAAAAAAAATAATATCTAATTAATTTATTTACTTCCCTATTTTTTATTTTATATGTTATTGATAACCTATTTATTTTTATAATTAATAGTATTGTATATTTAAAATTCATATACAAAATAAGACAACATATTATATTGTATTTTTACAACAGACAACATACAGAACTCCTTTTTGAAAAAAATTAATAAATAATATATATATAATATATCTGTAGTATTACCCAGATGGATTAGCGGCGACGTGCAACCCATACTTATTAATTCAACACTAACCCATCACGAGTAACACACAACAACGCACATCCCATTTAGGTAAAAAATAGTTATAGTATATTTATTTTAAATACTTTGAAATTAAATAATTCTCAAGATTGAGTATGCTTTCAAAATACAAAAGCTTACTGAGCTAACCCTTTCAGGTAGGAGAGTCTGCTTTCACTCTTCGTAATGAGACCTGCATACCGCTGAAAAGACGTTTAGCTTCCAGGTAGCGACACTTGTTGAAATGCATGCTAAGTTATTCCCTGGCTGAGTTTCTGCTAGATGTGGAAATACCTTTATTAATGATTTTGGCGCCACTACAACGTCAGTGGATCTTATATCGGATAATTCAAGCGTTCTTACGCTTATAAGATAGTCCTGCGATCAATTATAGATGTCTTTTGAAACACCTAGCTGATATCTGAACAAGACTCTTTCATAAGCTGCTTAGAAGCCAAAAGAAAGTTCATGGATTCTAAGCAATGGTTTCTAAGTCTATTTGGCAGATATGGTATAATATATATATGTGGTGTCTGTTCTCTTACTGTGAATCTTTGTCACTTTTTATTTGACGCTGGTGATTAATTTCTGCATTTAGCCATTCATTATGTAATTTATCAGTTATACAATCTAGGCAATAATACCTAAATATAATTAATTTTAAACCTCTTATTATATATATATATACTGTGAAACACGTGGTTCAAATTAAGGATATATTTTATTTTGTGCTGGTATCCTTAGAGACTAATCCATGATAAAAAAGGCGTTGCTTAAATTTGGCATACATTGCGTGTGTTACCATTCACGTGATATTTTTTTGGCAATGAGTTTGAACTCTACTATTTCAACTACATTATATACTTTCCAGCATGATTAGTTTTCCAGTCATCTTTAGTGAAAGTCCCTTACCCCTTATTTAATAAGCATATTTATAACATTATTAAAATTCCGCTAGTATTGCATATATTAAAGCGCTGGCAACTACCAGATTGACCTGACAAATAACAATGTAAAATTTTTCAATAGTTATAAGCTAATTAAAATAGTTACCTTGTACCTATTATACTAAATATATGAATACTCTTCAAACCGGCATTTAAGAATAGTCAATTAACAATTAATACCTTATAAGATCTATAGTAACTAGCATTTAATCATTACACTCAAGTCAGTACGCCTTTTACCCATTGTTGGTCATTGATTTGATAGCATTATAAAACAACGGCAGACGGGCATTTCATATTTATTTTTACTTTCTCTCATTATACCTCTATCTTAAATGAGTATAAATCTAACTTTTCCAAACTAAGAAGTCTCGAACAATCCTTATTTAGAACAGAAAGGTTGGGATCAATCTTATAGTTCTCAACTTAGTTATTTTCTAGTCTTTAAGATCACTAATTATTTGAAAGCTGCAACTCGAGTGAATTGAGTGAGTATTTATAGCTAGCAATAAACACTACACTTAGCATAATAAACTATCTGATATTTCCCTGCAAATCCCCGTGAGAGATGATAGCTAACTTAGCTTATAATTACTACTGAACTGTATCTGATGTTGACAAGCAGTTCATTTATTTATCATAACTCCATGATAATAATCCATAAAAAAATTTAAGATAGCTCTTTATGTTTAAAGTAGCCGCAGATCTCTCATACAATATAGACCAGATGACACTATTGCCATGTTATAAATGTAGAATAATGTACTACCATTATTAATGTATTTATTACAGTATATACATTTATATTCCTTTCAAATGAACATATTCTTAGTTATACCAATTTGATACTAATGATCCCGTAGGACGTTCTGACAAACCTGAAGGTTGGTTAGCAGCTAGTATCAACATTAGTTTAACATATATAAAAGTTGCTGCCGTATTTGAAATAAATTGTCGTTAAATTTGCTTTGACATAGTGAGTGATAAAGAGAGACTCCAGATGGGGTGGTGTCAGATCCAGCTCATAACAATATGGTTAAATGAATATTCTTACATGTCTCCTATAAGCTTAGGAGAAGGATACAATATTGATGACTTTATTTTATCTTCACTAGCCAAATACTATAGAGATGAATAGAAATTTCTCTTTATCACAAAAATATCAGACCAAAGTTTCATGTATAAAGTTCTCTTTAGTTTAATTAGAAACGATACTTGAGTGAGCGAAGATTTTTTTTTTTGTTTTTTATTATGTTTATTCCAATCAAATATATCTTTTATGAAGAGAGTACCCAGTATCACATCTAGCCATGACTAAATAGTCATTCCCAAACACAAAAATTTCAATAACATACTTAATTTCATAAACGAATACTATAATCCAGTGACTTTTATTAAATGGTTTTGATTTTAAGATATTTTATACGTAGATTATAAATCTATAATAAGTCTATAACTTTTTTAATATACGCTATATATAGTTTGTCGAAACTTGTATCATGCAATAATAGTTTATCCCGTCTTAATAGCCTAGTATTTCTTTTTTCGTTCAAATACATTACTACTATGACTAATGATTCCACGACATAATAGATGCGCGGTTTCTTTATTTCCATTCCTTCTGCATATACTATTAAATCTTTTTCTTCACTATGTTCCTCCAAATGTCTTTCAAGAAAGATTTCTTGAAAGTAAAACGTAGAGATGTGAACGTAACATTATTATAGCAAATAGGGTGCGCAAGTTTCACTATAGTTCATCGGATAACTCGTATCGTAGGAGAAGTTTAATCTGACACGATTTTTACCATTGCGGCTATTATTTGTTCCGGATAGAAAACATCTCATCTAGAAAAAAAATATTCCGAACTAATAATAATATAATAATTTAACTGAAAATCACTTCGTTTTTTTTTTAAAGAGCCCATAATGAATTTAAATATTTTTCTATTTCTCATTCAAAATGATCAATATCTATCGTGAAACTGAATTTACCAGTATTTCTGTTCTTAAAAAAAAAAAACACGACGTAATGCAAAAGCAAGAAATGAGTGAAAAACGTGGAACGCGCCTATGTCCTTCGTGCGATTTTGCAAGTTATCTCTTTCTTGATCTAATTGCAAGCTATATTTCTTGTTAATTGCGGTATATTCGGTACTGTTCTAGAAATCAAATTTGGTCTTGACACCCGCGGTGGTTTGTAAAATGTTTGCCCAGAGATAATATTCGCCCAAGCATAAATATAAAAATATTTTTCCCAAAACATACTAAAATTCATTAAAAAACACCCACTCTAATTTCATTTATAATATAAGAATTATTAAATATTATATATATACATAGAAAATAAAAATAATTAAATAATCATATAAATAAATTAATATATATCTATATAATTTCGATTATATTAATAAATAAACATATAAGATTTAATACTGTAGAATATATATATATATAAAAATAATATAATATATATTATAATATGTATATACTATAATCAATATTATATTTGACAATAGGTGACTAATAAGAATGAGAATAAATCGTTACGTCTGTGCATCGTCATATTATTCTCTTAGCTCTAAAATTGACATGTTGACGACGTTGAATTTTACGATAAATCAAAAAAGAGCAAGCAACAGGTAACACATAGATATATATATAGAGGTATTATTAGTATAAAAATATATATAATATATATAATTATATAATATAATAATAATATATAATTATATAATTTCTTTTGATATATAATAAATAAAAAGTATTTATATATATAATACTATAATAATAATTTAAAATATAATTGTATCGTTAAAAATTTAAAAAAATATATAACTAATATATAAAAAATAATATATATAATTAATAATAAAAATTTATATATAATATACTATATTAAAGTAACCAAGGATTTCAAAAGGATCAGCAGAAATATCACGTCTGATGTGAGATTTAGACCATTCTTCCTCGATTGACTGTGTACTGTGACTCCGTAAATCGCTGTTAACTTTAATAATATAAGTGTATAAATAAGTATATTTAGTATAGATGTAAATTTATTAATATATTAGATAATATATAAATATAATATAATATAGATATATTATATATATATGTTATATAATATATATAATTATATAAATATAATAATAATATAAGGTATTGTATGTATTTAATATAGAATAAGATAATTAAATTTTAAAATAATACATAATTATATTATATATATATAATATATTATATATAATAATCATATCATAATAATAAAAATGATATTATTAAATATAAATAAATATTATAAATATAATAAATAATATAAATAACATAATATAGAGTTAAAATATATATATATATAAAAAATATAATAAAAAATATAATAAAAAACAAAAAATTATATTTATGTATATATGCTATAGTATATATCTATATTTAATATAATATAATATATATATATATATACTATATATATAATATATATATAAATGATAATACTATATAATTTATATATATATGTATATATATAAATATATCTATTTATTTAATATAAATATAATAATATATATATAGGTAAGTGCACACACAATACATCATAAGTAATTCCTCTGATGAATCCTATCCGCATAGCCCGCAAACACAAAATGTTGATGCTAATGTAGTGGTGGAATCGCGATAGCTATGAAAACTGATGACGGAATGAGGTTTGCCTAATGCGAGGATAGACTGGGAAAATTGATACGGGCGGATATCGCTACAGAACCTCTTATCATAATTATTTCAAATGTAATATATATATATATAATATACTAATATATTATACTATTATAATGGGTTTGATATATGGATATATATATTATATATACATATATATACTACAGGGGTTAATATATATATATATATTATATATATAATATATATATAATAGATATATATATTATATATATTCATATATATATATTAATATATAGTATATATATATATTTTCTTTCGTTTCTCACCTTCCTCGTTTGCCCAAGATTTGGGGGGTAAGGTGGCTGTACCAGAAGCATCGGAAAAGAAAAGCAGTAGGAGACAGAGATGACAAACGTCGAAAAGAAGAGCCCGAGCCTTACCGCCCCCGTCTTACCATTATTAGGTGAGAGCTCGTCCACAGACAGGAAAAATCCACCCTAAGACGAATCATAGGACCGCGACGGACCCTCACGATATGGTAAATCGTCATGTAAGGGTTCATTCCCTGGCCCAAGTGGCCACAACCATGCCCCATACAAAACCCCGCCATGTCTCGGCCTCGCTATCATGGCACCTTTGATTCTGCGCCTCATGCCAAACTCAACATATTCTCTCCTTCACAGTACATTCTTCACTCGAGCTCAATCCACTTTTCTTCTTCGCGGTCTCAGCCGGTCGGTGTCCCAACGACACTCTCCACTATACATCCAGCTTAACCAACCAACACATCCTTCATTCATCCTTTCCACATGACCAAAGCATCTCAAAACACATACTTTCTATGTCCATTTATTCTCTCATTCTACCCCCTTTCTTCACAGGCACACCACTCTCTATACGTTCAATTCCTCCTTTATTTTCAATTCTTTTGCACGACCTAAGCATGCCCCTAGGATTGTTCCGTCATGCCAAGAATACATTGAAACTTCTGAGATTTTCTAGTCCGTTCTTTATGCCAGACCATAGTCTCACCACTACATACAAAACACAGCGTAACAAACCATTCACCTCATGATAAAGTACTCTAATGGCGCACTCAAGCACTTAGTCCCTTTACAGGATTCACGCAGAACTAGATTTTTTAATTGCGATTAACCAGCGATTCTACCCTTTTCACCTAGCCATTGCACATAACACAATCCTACTGACACTCTGGCAGCAACCTAATTTCTCCAATAAATAAATCTAATCTCTTCTCATCCAACAATACCCTAATTATTTAAACTCAGATCACTTGCTCCATGCTGCTCATCATCTAACCACTAAATTCACCACTTGAGGACTGTCTTTCACTCTACACACCATAACCTTACTTCTTAATCTACGGTTTCACTTTGAACCCCATCCTTTTACAGCCCATACCCGGCCAATCCTCTCACACTCATATCCTCGTCAAACTCCTCTCGCGTTCATGACTCGGGCGCACAGCAAGAACAAAATTCATTCCGCATACATAGGTGCTGTAGAACGACGTGTAGGGCACCCTCTCTTCAGCACTCTCTCTCCATCCCATCATGTCTACACACCATCCTGCCATCTCCCACCTCGAATTCTTTCATAACCCCCATCCATTATATGCTCACACATTGTAAGTAACCAGGCAGCCATACAACAACCGCTGTACACTCCGCTAATTAATTCTAAACCTAATTACCGATGACCTACCATTTTATTTCTTTAGTGACATCACGTCAAATAAGGTGACTTTCACTATTCGTCATACATACTTTTGATTTAACATTTCAGAAGCCTACGCACCACCCACGCCTATACGTATCACTAATACCCTCATAGAGCTTCCCTATTCACTCTATCATGATTTTTATGTGGGATGACATAAAACCTAAATATACAGTAATTTATTCTTCTTCTCCCTCATTTTTTCTGCAATTACATTTGGTTGTCAGACTGTACCAAGGATTTGACCACCACACATACCCTCTAAATCCACTCCTAAACGCACTTGTTTCTTAACGACAAATCAGTCCTCAATCACGCGACTCTTTCGACCAAAATAGCCAGCCTATAGCCTTCCTTCAAGCACTCTAATAAACCTTTTCCCTAATAATTTTACAGTGTTCCCATTTTCTCCCTTACGCTCTTATACAAGGTACTATTACCGCTTCCCTCCTCCCTTGGAACTACTACCCCTCCATAAACAAACGCCTTTAATTACACCAACGTCCAAATTTCCAATCAATCGAC
>JABUQX010126056.1:0-25981 GCA_015478945.1 Trachelipus rathkii
CAGTATACTTCGTTCAGTTCTCGGGGCTAGGTGTTTAACCGTTTTCGCATTTATCGTGAAACGCACCGCGTTTTCGTGCGCCCGCTAATATATATATATATATATATACACCGGAAGGGTGTATTTGATTCTCATAGTGGTGTTATGTTCTTGTTAAGGCATGGCATAGCGGTGAGAACCAATGCAGATGGGTCTTTTGTGTGAACCCTCCGACCCCCAGCACGTGTATGTGCATTTGTTATGCATTCGTGCATTAACATTTACCACATGCACTTTCTTTCAACCTTTCTTCTTTCCCCTCATTTTTCATAAATTTTCCATTCTTTCAATCCACCCTCTTATCACAGACATCCTTACTACTCATATCCCTGTGTGTGGGGGAGAAAGAATTGCCCACATCGTATGTCCTGCGTGTCGTAGGAGCCGACTAAAGGACGGTGATAGTTGGGTTGGCTGCCTACTACCATCTATTTCTTGCCCAGGAATGCTAATGCAAGCCTCGGAAAAGTTCGTGATTGCCGTAAACGGCGTTCTATCTTTCGGAAAATGCATGAATAGTATGGGTAAATTGAATGTCAGAGGAATAAATGTTGAGGAGAAGAGGAGAGAGGTGATGGATGTATTTAGAAAGGGCAAATTTGATTTGCTCGCTGTGACTGAAACAAAGATGAAAGGAAAAGGTGAAATTAAGTGGTGTGATGTGAAATGTGTGCGTGCTGGTGTGGAAGAGAATGAGAGAGGAAGAGAAGGTGTTGCTATTCCGATAAGTGGCCTGTGGTACAGAGGTGGTAGATTTTGTTTGCGTGAGTACTAGAAATCTAATGGTTAAATTTAAGTTTAGGAAAGAGGTCAAGGTATGTGTGGTTGTGATGTATGGTCCATCTGAAGGAGAGAGTACGATTTTTGGGATAATCTGAATGATGTTCTGGATTGGGGTAGTAGGAGCTTCAGATTGATAGTTTTGGGGACCTGAATGGTTGGATAGGTGATCAAAAAAGGGATGGTAAACAGGTGGTTTTGGGGTGTCGGGAGAAAATGAGAATGGTAGGAAGGTGATTGATTTCTGTAAGCAGAGAGGTATGTGTGTAAGTAATACTTTCTTTAAACACAAGAGTATCCATAAGTATACTAGAGTTGGTGTAGGTAGAGATGGTATCGAAGTGAAAAAGTATAGATTGATTTAGTGTTAGTGAAGAAGGAGATGTTGAAGTATATGTTGGATGTTAAATCAGTTAGGGGTTTAGAATGGGATTATCGGATCATTATGTTGTTCTATGTAAAGTGGTTAGTGGGGGCTTGGATGGGAGAGGAAGGTGATACCTGCGAAAGGAAGTAGAGTAAAATTAAGGTGAAGTTAAGTGAGGCAAGATAATAAGGATAAGTATGTAAGAGCGCTCGCTAGTAAAACGGTTGAATGTGAGCAAGTTGAAGAAATCTGGAGGCAAATGAAGGAAACAATTGTTAGTAGTGCAAAGTATGGATGTGCTAAAGTAGGAAATGAAATGTTAACAGCGAATGAATTGGAATGAAGAAATTGATGAAAGCGGTTAAGGTAAAAAAAGAAGCGTGGTTGAATGTACTAAAAGCAAATGATGAAGACTCAAAAGAAAGATGCTTGGAATTATATAAGGAGGAAAAAAGAAATACTAAAAGGTGTATACGTAGGAGAAAACAAGAGGTAAATGAACAGTTTGGAAGGAAGATGAATGGGGACTTACAAGGGATGGGAAAGCTCTTCTGGGAAGCATGGCAAGAATGAGAATAAGAATCTGCTTAGAATAATGAATAGGGATGGTGCTTTTATGACATAACTGATGAAGTAGGTGTGAAAGGAGTGTGGAAACACTTCGAAAATATGCACAATATTAACAGTAATGAAGAGGTGATAGTGAATGTGTGTGGGTTTGATGGTGCGCAAGAAGGAATAGGTATTTGGGGATGAGGTTATTAGTAAGGAGGAGGTAATGGGTAGAGTGAAAAAGTTGAAGAATGGTAAATCTGCAGGTATAGATGAAATTACTGGTGAAATGATCAAGAACGGAGGCGAGATGTTGATTGATTGGATTTGGAAGTTGTGTAATAAAGCGTTTATAAAGGGGTATAGTTCAAGGGATTGGAGAGCGGTATCGTACTATATAAGGGTAAGGGGGAAAAGGGGAACTGTAGAAATTATGGGGAATAAGTTTACTGAGTGTTGTAGGAAGGTATATGCTGTTATTTTGGTCGAAAGAGTGCGTCAGTGACTGAAGGAACTGATTGGTGGGAAGAACAAGGTGCGTTTAGGAGTGGTAGAGGATGTGTGGATCAAATCTTTACATTGAAACAAATGATTGAGAAAATGAGGGAGAAGAAGAATAAATTGTATTTAGGTTTTATGGATTTGCAACAGGCGTATGATAGAGTTAATAGGAAGCGTTATGGCAGGTGTTAGTGATATGGTGTTGGTGGTAGGCTTCTGAATGGAATCAAAAGTATATGACGATAGTGAAGCGTGTGTAAGAATAAATGGTGTCAATGGTGATTTGGATTAATAGCTGAGTAAGACAGGGTTGTGTTATGTCTCCTTGGTTATTCAATTTGTATATGGATGGGGTTATGAAAGAATTCGAGGTGGGGATGGCAGGAAATGGTGTTAGAATGATGGAGAATGGAGATGAGTGGAGGGTGCCCTACCTATTATATGCAGATGATTTGGTTCTGTGTGGCGAATCTGAAGAGAGTTTGAGAGGATTGGTAGAGATTTGGCAGGGTGTGTAAAAGGAGGGCTTGAAAGTAAACGTGGATAAGAGTAAGGTTATGCTTGTGAGTGAGGACCGTCCTCAGTGTGAAAGTTATGTTAGATGGTGAGCAGCTAGAACAAGTGTCTGAGTTTAAATATTTAGGGTATATGTTGGATGAGAAGGGAACGGACGATGCAGAGTGTAGTAGGAAAGTTGTGAATGGCAGGAAGGTGGCTGGTGCAATTAAATCGTTGGTGAATGCAAGGGACTAAGTCTTGAGTGTGCTAGGGTCTTACATGAGGGTATGTTGTTACCTGTTATTGTATGGTAGTGAGACTATGGTCTGGAATAGAAGTATAGGATAAAGTTCAATGTGTTCAGATGGACAATCTTAGGGGTGTGCTAAGGTGTGAAGAATTGATAAAGAGGAATGAACGTATTAGGGAATGGTGTGGTGTGAAGAAAGGATATATGAGAGAATAAATGTGAGTATATTAAGGATGGTTTGGTCATGTGGAAAGGATGAATGATAGTCGGTTGGTTAAGCGGATGTATAGTGGTGAGTGTGTTGGGAACCGACCGGCTGGGAGACCGAAGAGAAAGTGGATTGAGTCGGTGAACGAATGTCTGAAGAGGAAAATGTGATTTAGCGAAGGCGAAATAAAAGGTGTGATAAGGAGAGAATGGCGGGGTTTTATAGTATGGGGGGCATGGTTGTGGCCCACCTGGGCCCAGGGGATGAACCCTTACATTGACGATTTACCATAGTGAGGGTCGTCGCGGTCCCATGATGCTCTAGGGTGGATTTTATGTCTGTGACGAGCTCTCACTAATTAATGGTACAGAGGGGGCGGTAAGGCTGGGCTTTCTTTTCGACGTTTGTCATGTTCTCCTGCTTTTCTTTTCCGATGCTTGTACAGCACCTTACCCCCAATCTTGGGGCAAAGAGGAAGGTGAAGAAAGAAAGAAAGAAAAATATATATATATATATATATATATATATATATATATATATATATATAAATATATATATATATATATATATATATATATATATATATATATATATATATATATATATATATATATATATATATATATATATATATATACCGTATATATATATATATATATATATATATATATATATATATATATATATATATATATATATATATATGCCCTGCTGCTGCTATATATATATATATATATATATATATATATATATATATATATATATATATATATATATATATATATATATATATATATATATATATATATTTAACAAAGCGTATGATATATATGTTACAATATTTTTTTATTCATTATTGCAACTAAATTTTGTTAGTGAACTTAAATCTCAGCATTTAAATGCATTAAAAAAAAAATGCAGATATTTAACTTAAAAATGGATATTTTTCTAATTTAAAAATAGATCCTAAATAGAGGAATAATTGTCAAATGTCAATATTAATAAAAAAAAAGTGTCAGAAATACATTCTTAACAAATATATAGCTTCCTACATTTTTTAAATTAAGTCAGGAACAACAAACATATTAAGAGTTTAGACAATACATATTTTAAAAAAAAATGCTTTTGAAGATATTCTCGGAATTTATTCTAAATTAGCTAATGTTTGATGACTCATATACAAACAATATGAAAAAATCCATAGTGAAAAAGGAAAAGAAAAAGGAAAAGTAAAAAAAGAAAAAGAAAAAGAAAAAAGAAAAAAGCAGAAAAAGAAAAAAAAAGAACAGAAGAAAGATGGTTTTGAGAAAAAAGACCAAAATTTTTAGTAGTAAATCCATGAGAGGTGCTTAATATGAATATACCATTTAAAAATCAAGCTAGATGTAAATATGTTGATAATTATTTCAAACTTTCCTTTATTTTAAATATCTGTATTAAAGCTTACTACTACAAAGCCTACTACTACAAAAATATCAAACGCATTTAATAGTAAATCTAATCTACTTACCTTAATATCGTAGCCACATCTTTTACCAGTAAAGAAAGCATTGTTGACTAGGTTATGGTGGGAAAGTAGAGCAGCCTTTGGGAGACCTGTTGTTCCCTGAAAACACTATAACTTAGATCAAATATGCTTAAGCGATAAAACTTACAAATGAAAGAAATGCTACTTTATGTACAGGTGAAGATTTCAGTATATATATATATATATATATATATATATATATATATATATATATATATATATATATATATATATATATATATATATATATATATATTCTAAGTATATATACTCATAACATATATATATATATATATATATATATATATATATATATATATATATATCATATATAATATATATATATATATATATATATATTCTGAAGTATATCATTTAAAGAGTATTTGAAGCTCATACTCTAAAATTATAAAGGTTAAATAATTAAAATCATTCAAAGAATTTAAAAAAAAGAGAGTCGGGATTTCAATTTCCCGTTTGGAAGTTCTTAGCAAAACTTGGGCTTTGAAGGACTTCCAAATGGGAAGTTGAAATCTCAACTCCCTTTTTTTAATTCTTTTTTTTTTTTTTTTATAGTTTTTTAAATAACTTCTCATGAACAATGACCAAATTTCCACCTACCAATCAATAGAAATACAAATCATTAACAAAATACATAATTTAGTTAACATCTATATACCTCCAGCTACATCCCAACATAGTCAGTGCAGTGTATTGTTCACGTTTAGTCAAAATCTGTTCAAATTTTATCAGTCAGTCAGTTTAGTCAAAATCTTTATCCTAATAATTACCCCAAGTGAAAAAGATTTAAGAATTACGCTTACTGAAGTAAATTGAATATTGTAAGGATCATCAAACTGAATTTTTTTTTCTAGTTGGCGAAGTTCAGAAAAATGTTCACTTCCAGAAAATCCGAAAATTGACTCAAAAGAATAAGTTCCACTGTAAAATAAACCACAAAAAAATTGAATAAAAATAGAATAAAAATATTTTAAGGTAATAAAATTTATTAAAGTAATTAATTAAGTAGTTAATTCAAATGCAAATCTGGTCAATATTTTTAATAAATTCTTTGCCTCAGTATTCTCAGCGAAAGAGTGGATGACAGTGTTTGAAAGTTTTAAAGCTCAGGTTTTAGATAGTCTTGTATCCCTTGAAATTGAGGTTGAGGAATGAAAGAAAATACTTGACCATGTTGCCTACAGTAAATCTGCAGGTCCTGCAGTATTGCATATGCATTAGATTTAATATCAAATCACTTATTGTAAGTTGGATGAGTGCTGGAAAATAGAGCATGTTGTACCAATATTCAAAAAAAGTTAGCAAAGTATGTTAGGGAAATAATAGATATGTTAGTTCAACATCATTAGTAGTAAAATTTTGGAAATTGAACACTTAATTTCGAAGAGTAACATTTATTAGATAATATATAGCTCGACTCTCGACACAGTTTTAGGAATTAGAGATTTAGTCAAGCAAACCTTTTGGAATTCACTGCATATATTACTGATTGTTTTGACAAAGGCTGATGTCTGTTATTTCTATTTTAGTAAAGCATTTGATAGTTTCCCACGACAGGCTGATGCCTGAACTATCACAGTATGGATAAAAATTAGATGTATATTGGAAAACGATGTGTAATATTTGATGGTCTTTAATCATCATGGGAGATGGTGAAAAGTAGTTTGTGCTCCATAAGATTTTATGTTGTGCTAATTTTGTTCTAAATTTATATAAATGATTTGAGTGAACTAATAAAAAATAAGTTCTTATAAGGTTTTCTGATGATTCTAAATTGGTTAGGATTTTATAAACACTGGTTGCGTTGATGAGTAAGTAGCAAATGAATTTCATTATCAAAAAGTGTAAGGTACATCAAATTGGTAACTCGGATAAGGATATTAATTACAATATGAATGGGAAAAGGTTAGAGAAGTCAATTAACAAAGATTTGTTAATTGTTGTAGTTATTAGTAGCATTAATTTGAAAGTGTTTGAACAAAGTTGAGGCAAGAAACAGAGTAAACAAAATGCTGAGTATTATAAACTGTAATGTTGCTTCTTAACAAAGCAAGAAGATAACAAGGGAGCTCTTTAATAGTTTGCTAAACAAGCCACTAATTGAATATTGTGCAAAGGTTTAGAGTCATGCAAAAGTTTGGAGTTTTACCTAAGAAAGGACACTGATATACTAGAAGCAGTGCAACAAAGGTAAAAGAGTCGATGATGCGGTTTTGAAAGTACAGTAATTGTTGAGAGACAAAAAAAAACTGTGCGTTTTTACTGCGGAAAATATATATTTCTGAAAGGGAATATGATTCTGGCTTCCAAAATTTTCTCATCTTTCGATTCAGTTGAAGAGAGTAAATTTTTGCACAAGACAATGATAAGAAAACTAGAGGATTATAAGAAAATAAAAAAATTATTTATACCGTATTTGTAAAAATACTTCAGTAACGGAGTAATTAACTTTTGGAATGGTTTACCTTAGGATGTGATGGCTAGTAGCTCACTAGCAACTTTCAAAAATAGGTCAGAGAGGTATATGAATGATTTGAATATTATCTAAACATATTAATTACTAATAATTAATTGGTTGAGGTGATAAAAAAAAGTGCGTGGAGGTGGGATCTGTTGACTACCTCATTTGTTGTATCATCTTAATTTAATTGCATTTGTTCAGAACTGGGATACTTATTGTAGCGCTTAAAAAAAAAATATTGAGTTTTGCTCATAAGTTTATGTTCTTACAAAAATCCTAAGGAAGATTAAGGAAGAATATAAAACGGTTATGATCTATGGCATCATCTGTTGTACTGCTATAAAAGCACTAAATAATAAATACAAATATACATATTTATTTTGCTAATCTATTCCTCTTAAAATAGATGCTCAAAACTTATAATAATAAATAGAAAACCTGGCAGAAAATTTGTAAACATCAAACATTCATTAATCATAAATAAAACAAAGTTTTTCCAAGTTTTGGAATAATCTAATAGCGTCATAGTACTGACCTGGTATAGAGGACGAGAGATTCAGGGTGCAATTATTCGTTAATTACTATCTTGTAATTAAACTAAACAATAAATAATTAGAAACTAATCCATTTAGTACAAACAGCAAAAAATTTGAAAAAGAATTTTCTCTTTTTACAAAAATTGCTTAACAATCTTTTTTTAACAACATTTAATAATATAATATTAAAATTATAACTCCATAAATTCACTTTTTAAAATTTTTCCTTATCAATATCAGAAAATTATTAGAATTACATTAAAAATATTAGTAAAAAATTATTTTTTATATCTACTTTATAAATAATGAATAAAATATATTTTTCAGAATAACCAAATAAGGCCTGTTACTAACTTCATGTGGCAAGAATACCCTCTATTCTAGAGGGGAAACAAACTTTTAGGTCATAATTATAATTACCTAGGATTCCGTGACAAGGAATCGACTCAGAGTCCTGTGTCATACATTGGTGCTCTCAATTTATAAAGTGTCCATTACTGATAAAAGTTTTGGAGTAAATTAATTTTAAATAAATTTCTTTTTAGGTTAAATTTCAATTTCGAAACACTTTTAAATAAATGATTCTAATTTTTAAATTGACATAAATAATAATTTAAAGATGAATATTAGTAATATAAATATATTGCTCAGGTAGAAAATAAATCAATTATTAAATTAAAAATACTAATAAATTAATGATTTATAATATATAAAATACCAAAATTTAAACAAAATAAAAAAAAAATATAAGAAATAAAATATCAGCAACTCTTTAAGAATGAGACGGGGGATCCCCTGGGAGTTATTGAGAATTTAGAGATACTGCACACCTCCCGATATATCCATGTTAATCACACAATGATCATCACTCATTATTTTCTATACAAGTTAAATATTATATCAGGAGTTTTCACTCATCATGTAAATCTGATAAGCTTGGGTATAATTTTATGCTCATCCAGGCGCTAAACTGATATGAAGTCACATACCATGTAGACAAATTTCAGAAGTGAAATAATTATAACTAAATTTATATAATTTATAATAAAGCTAAATTATCTCCACCTTTCAATAATAGACTCCTAGTTCCTTCATGCAATAATATATTTATTTATTTTAAATATTTTAAAGCATCTATATATATAATTAATATGTAAAATATTTTATACTTAACAAGAGTCATATAAGTTTCACTTTTTTCAAATACATATTTTAATAATATGCCGTCTACTGGATGAAAAACCGGAAATATCATACTCTTTGGTCAAAGTGGGTTTTAAGTAATATTTCTAGTAAATTTAGTGTATAAGAGAGTTTATACGATTAGTATTATTGTGCTCCAGCTTATATCTGTATTTTACTAGGTCACATAATACCTAACTTTCTATTTTAACTGAATCACTACTATATATCACTAACATAGTTTATTATATATAGCCTTATTTTTTTTAATTGTGTCCGTTCTGGTTAGAGATATGTTGGTTCTCTGTTCTGTACCACACGTGACACAGTTCCGCATAGGCAAGAAAACCTCTTCCGTAGTATCGTTATATATCTTGCGCGCGAGATCTCATTAATACACCGCGACAACGCTCATCCTTCAACATAAATCTAGTCTTCAGCTATGAAGGTGGTTCTCAAGTCAACTCACTTACCTGGCGCGCCAAGAGGTTTTCAGGCCTGCACCACCGGAGGGCCTGATTCTCTTTTAGATAGACGTGTCTGCCACTTACTGTGATCGTAGGGCACAAGGCAAAACACCCAGCCAGCATTCCAATCTTTCTCTCAAAGTTACGTTCTTGCTCCCAGTGTGTTAAGGTTTTTCATCCTCTATATTTTTTTTGTATATTAAGGAAGACTCTATGTATGATTCATCCTACAAATCGAATTCAACAGCGAACACATCCATAAGCATCTGTCATTTTTCTTCGTAATTCTCTCCTATTTTGATATAGTGTGTGTATTACTTCATCCATATGTCAACACTCCACTTTATTAGCATCTTTCTATTTTGATGGGGTGAAACATGCTTATACCAGTATTGTTGATTCATATTTGTGCTCAATGTAGTTTGGCTTATCTAGTAACTTGATACTTTATTCACTATGTCTATGCTAATTTCATGTTTTATATCTCAACTTTCTTCATCAAATTAATCTAGATATATACTTTTTGTTCTTTTCTAGCTGTGGTGGTATACGACTGTCTTTCTGTTTTTTGGTATCATATGATTTGCTTCTTTGTGAAAACTCCTTGTACTTAGAGCTTGCTTTTCTTCGACGAGTCTCAGTGGTTCAATCTTATATTATTAATATTGGAGAGCCAACTGCACGTAAGAGTACAGAGTGGCGAAGCCTTTCAGTGGCTTTAATGTGTGCACACTCTAGCTCTATGCCCATGATATCAAGGATACCAACTAAATGAGTCTTAGACTCAAACGTTTTTCTTTCACCCCCAGGTGCGCAGAGCGGGGTGTGCTCGCGGCAGATTTGTCACTGGGGGGAGTTTTTTTTGGCGTCTGGTGGAAGGGGGCTGCGACACCTCTGAAGAAGGGTCCCGGCTCGAGATATTACGGCAGGCGACTCTCCGATTCCCGACTCGGTGCCTACGAATGAGAAAAGCGCAAGTAATAAACTCGTTGACAACATTCCAATTTTGGCCCTATACGATATTCAATAACCACCAGGGGTTGAATATATTATTAACTAAAAGATTACGCTACTCAACTATTCTCTTCAATCAATCATCTTAAGTCCTTACAGCTACATGAAATAGGTTGTGATGTATCTTTCAATAGTCAAGACTCACCATTTACCTTACCCTTACATTATTGGTATGATCTAACTCAAGAGTGAAGTGACTCGTTGCACTAACCTAATGTGGCACAAACGTAAAACACACAGCTTGCCAGCATTGACTCACAAGTACTTTCATCATCAAATTAAGTTGTTATATCGCACGTAGGTAAACGAGATATATACTAATAACAAATTTGTTTTGTGAGAGTTTTGTTTTAGATCCTTAACTCAAATCGTTATCTAACAGTGAATACTATCAAAAATGAGACATTCATCATCTATTGAAGTGTAGGTTCTTCAAGAAACACTCTCTACACTTTAAACTACTCTTCATTAAATTAATATATTATAATTATATATAATAACCTATTATATATTACTACCTCTTCTTAGGACTAACATCTTTAACTAGAAACCATCCTATCTCTTATATCCCCTGTGTGTAGGGGTCAATAAAGAAATTGAGACGTCTACAATCGAGAAATGTATACTATGTACGATGTAGGTAGACATGTCGACTAAGGGGACAGTATGTTTGATTAGGAGTTTGATCTCATTACCCTGACTTTATAACTAATTATTATACTTTAAGTCTAAGATTCGAAAAGCATATATGACTCATGAAAATATAACTTGCATTGTTCGATTACGTCACTACACTTGAGTCATATATAATTCGGCACGAAAATGTTTATATTAAGTTAATATGAACAAGTTACTTAAACGCTCCACAGGAGAACAGGGAAGCCTCGAGAGCATAAAAAAAACAATTTTCTAGCGAGAGTTGTACGACATCGTAATGGAGAACAAATAAATTAGTTGAGCAGAGTAGATGATGTATGTATTAGAAAGGGGTCGAGCGAGATGTGAGAGTATTTATGTTTTTTATTGTAAAGTTTTAGAAGTTTCAACGGGTTCTCTAGAATGTGACTTGTTGTAGGGGAAGAAACGAGAGAAAAGAAATATCGGAGACTATAAATGACACGTGATTGAGTGTGTGTGTAGACAATTCGTTTCTTATTGTCATGGTTGTAGTGCAGAGAGATAATGAGAAGTAGGTAGTATAGAAGGAGTTGTCTTTCTGATGTGTAAAGTAGTATGGTTACTAAATATATAAAGTCACTTAAATGGTTAAGTATTATTTGTATGTGTATGTGATATATACTAATAGAATTCCTAAAATGGTATAAATTAAGTTTGTAATAAAGGTGAAGGTAATTAGTGTATAATTTATCCGTATGAACAAATATGGTCCAATCTGTAATGGTAATCATGATTGAAGAGAATGCGATCTTTAATGAGGTAGAGATATATACTTGTATGATGTTATTTATGAGAGAATGAAGGAGAGTAGAATCTATCTAATATATGAATGTTGTTGGGTTTATTCTCACATATGAGTAATATAAATTATGGGATAGGTGAGTTACAAAAGCGAGACCGGGCAATGAATATATGGGGCCTCGAGATCGCGACTCGGGGTAACTACTAGAGAGAGGGGGTAAGAGGCGAGATCTTGTCCAAATAATGAACACACCTATGATAAGGGAGAAGCGGGAAAAGAGGAATCCGCCTTGGTTCTCTACTGTACCATGACCACGATAAAGCTATAACTCAAATACGACCACTAACTTGTATTATTATTATAAACCCTCCATTAAAAGCACGGTTATACAAAATGGTCTCTAAAGATTGAGAGAACTTATCTCATCAATGATTTTATACCAATAATTATTCATTAAAACAATATAGAAAGTTAAGTGTGTTTGCCTTTCTTATTGAACCAGCATTTTTGAATATTTACTAGAGAGGAATTCTTGAAACCAGGAGTAATTAATCCGGATCAAACCAATAATTCCGCTATATTTTGCTTTTTTTGACATGTGAATAAAGCTAATATAATGCTTGTTAAGATGGTTGTTTTGAGGAGAGTAAGTGAGAGCTTTTGGAATTTATTTGATAGACTAGTATAATTGGTGATTATAGAGTCAATGTTGTAATATATTTGGTAGGCGCGATTAAAAGAACGTCTCATTATAGGTGTTGTAAGATGAGAGTTTGATAGAGAGAACTACTCACTAGTGAGAAAAGATAGTTATAATATCATAAATTTTTTAAAGTGTGCACTTCTCGCGGAAACCGCATACTCACTTCGTAATTCTGCAAAGTCGCTGAGGCGTGTTAAGTGATAAAAACTCGAAAAAACTCCTAGTGAATAGTCAAATGTAATAGATCTCGAATAAACAGTTATGTTAGTTAATGTAGTAATATATATGCAAAATAAGTATGTGGATATGATATGTTGCGGAAACAATAGTAGAAGAATGATAAATTTTGTGTTTGTGAGTACTAGAGATATAATATATTAGAGAAGTAGATGCATACATATATAAAATATAATGAGCACCCTTATAAATAAGTAAAAAATAAAAAAAATAAATAATAAATAATTAATAATAAAAAAGAGCGTGAGGTTGAAATGTAACTTTTAATATATAAGTCCTATGATTAGAGTATCATCAGTTCTCAAAAGGAAAAAATGTTTGGAAGCTATAAAAGGGAGGGAAGGCAATACTATACAACCTGTATGCTTAATTCACCTCACAAGTGGAACTGTGAGGGTAAAGTGAACGTGTAACACGAGACACGCACTGCAGGAGAAGGAAACGAGAAAGATTGAGTATGTGGAGAATGTAATACTCAAATGACAGGGAATAAGGAAGCTCTTCTGGGAGGAAGCGCGAAGGATAAATGAATGAAAATAAGCGAGAGTAACGTAGCATAGTAAGAAGTCCCATGAAAGCATTTCGAACGAGCCTCTTCGTAACTGCTGAATGGCAACTATGATAACCTGTTGTGTAAGGTTGAGAGACGTGCGGCTCAGAGTTTCATCGAAAATCACCCTATCGGAAAAATCTTGGCATACACGATGGACTGGCAGTAATGAAAAGGTGAATGAGAGCGAGACCTCGCAGTTGTGAGTGGTCATTTGATGGTTGCGATAGATGAGGAGGCCTCAGTCCACATATGGAGCTCCACGCGCTCTCTCGCGCCGCCACGCTATACATAAGTCACATTTACCACATCAAAAACCTATTTCCACATCACTCCTATATATTACTGACACTTTTCTTTCTACTGCTTTACCACTGCGAAAACTTCATAATTTTCATTCTGCGATATCACTCCAGTGTTAATTATAGTATCCTACTGACTCTAATCCAAATTATTCCTTATTAGATTCTACTATACCAGCGTCGATTCCCAGCACATGAACTATCACTCACTATATACATCTACCACTTAATCACTACATATATCTCGACATGACATTAATTAGCCATTTATAAACACATGACTCAACTAACCTATTCTCTAAACGTTATCTTCATTTATTATTCTACTCATCTATTATGCATTTTCTTTTCACTACCGCAACAACTCCTCTAATATAATGTTTATTTCATACCTTTATCAGTTCTTACTCACAGCATCACTAACACATCCACCTAAAGATAATTGTCCATGCTGAACATACATTGTATCTATTAGATCTATGACCCTTTATTCCAGACTATGAGAATCCGTATTTGCGTATAGTAATACACGTAATCATAACTTTGCCTCCATATTATGTATTATAAAGAAAGGCCAAAGCCATTGGCTCTGGGTGTTGTATTCCTAATACATGTCTCAACTACTTCAATTATTTCCTATTTAACATAGTAACAATCTAGTAAGCGATGCGCCTGGCAATGCGGAAGCAAGTAGGACTGCCAATTACTCAGAATAGAATCTGAATAATTTTGTAATAAAATTTATGTGTTTTTTTAATCGATAGATATCATTCATGAAAATTATCGATGATTGCGTAAAATCTCTATAGCCTCCAAACTCACACACCGATTGAGTTTATTTGGGACTCGATATTAATTTTATTCGACAATATTTTGATGCTTGTGAAATCTGAGGAGTATTCGTTATTTTTTTTATGAGCGCGCGCTTCTCATCTATGACAATTAGGTTGTCTGAGCAGGTTTTTTTCTTTTTTCATAATATATATATATTATTGAGGAAATAAATTTAATTTATTGTAATGTTATATTTTCTTCAGTTATTGCATGCGATCTTATATATTTGGATATTTATGATTTGAATGGACTATAAATTTTTGGTGTTCTGACTCAGGAGGAGGAGGGAAAGGAGGCAAGTGAGCATAAATAAAAAGTATTTTTAGGATTAAAAGAAGAGTAAGCAATGTATTCATATTGTCTAATAATTGGTGCTGTTACTGATATTACTACTCGTATAAATTACTACAGAGTGAAAGATTGTCGATGATAGTGGTATAGATGTGTTATAAAATAGTTATTTCAATTTTCTGATATTTGGTAAAATATTCATATAATCCGAATAGTGATTCGACAGAATTAGTAATAATTAGTTAGTGAAAGAATCTCAAAACATGTAGTTACTTGTTAATTTTTAACAACTTATTACGTCAGAGAGAAAGAACCAGTAGTTTTATCGGTCTTTTGGTGTATTAAGTAACTCTCAATCCAAGATCTCCTCGATTTCAGAAGGAAATCATTATATCAAAGTTTGTATTCTTGCTTTGACTGAATTAATATGTTAATTAAAAGTTAATATTAAATAATATATTTAGAATCCTAATTAACTATTTATTAAGTAATATAGTTGGATTAACCATCTAGATTTTCGTATTTCTATCTACATTTTCAATAGGTAATTATAAATGATTGATTAGCTGTTCAACTTTTTTAAACATAAATTCATATAACAAATTATAATGAATATAATTATTGTAAATATTTATTTATATAAGCTTTTTTGCTTTTATCTGTCCGTCCTAATTATATCAAAAATGAGTGCTTTAACATAGTTTGAGTTATACTGATAGATACTAGGCTTTGTAGCTCTGTACTTATTACTAGATGTTTATTATAATTTATAATTATTTTATAGTGTGGCTATATTATCTTGTTATAATCGTGGATAAGGTGTTTTTATATTTAATTAGTAATTATATTATATAATATATATTATTAATTATAATTGTGTTAAATTATTGTTTTTAAAGAAAAAAGATGAGTTCTTTGAGTAAAATATTTCAAGATTGTAGTATAACACTTTAGTTTGTGGCATCATAGTATTAAATGAGGTAGAATAGAGGATAAAGAACGTTAAGTAATGGGAAATTACTTAAACCTTATAATGTATGTAGTGTTACATTAATGTATGAGTTGTATCAATCTCGTTTGCAGAAAAGATATATACGGTTCTAGCGCAAATTATATTTGCCCGTTAGATAACAATACTTACCGGCGGGCATGGTAATTTCCTCGCATGTGAAAGTGTCGTCCTGTTGAATCAACCCAGTTTGCTTAATGCTAATATCTGCGGTGTTGCGGATAGTCACTAGCAGGTAAGAGTATCTATTATTGATGTGATATTAATGGAGATGTGTTAAAATTTGTACATTTCCTCTCGTAAACAGTGTGCATAAATGTAGAATTTCTATATGCTTGCTTGTTGAGTAGTCATTAACCTATCACGATTGACATTATACACGGAGTTACAATGAAATGAGTTAATGGCAGTTCTAGGAAAAGATACTATTAGATTTAAAAACTTCAATGAATTTCAAGCTCTTCTAATATGCATTCATAAAATTTAGTATATTTACAAATAAGAATAAGTAATTAATATCTAGATATATTTAATTCAGTTTGTTAAGGAGGATTTTGCGAGAAATCATGCTTTCTTCTTACTTGTCAAGTAAAACAGCAGTAGGAAATCTGATTTGGGATGAGCGTGACATCCAGAGCTGATATATTGAACTCTTTGGCATGGATGTTTCGTCCAAGGCTTGCTAATATCATTAATACCCAAAGCTCCAATTAACTTTGAAATAAATGCAACAAGGAACACTCATATTAGTTGTCTAGATCTTTTAATTTTCAAGTTCACTCGAATGTAATAATATAAGTATATAATATATGATCAAAGAAAAATATAGGTTAAACTAGTCAGATAATTTTCATGGGCCGTTATATATAATCTTTATTATGTTAAATATTATAATATTTTATTTAACTTACTTACATATTCTATATTATAATATCTAATTGATAAATATTTAATTGTTATGATAGTATATATATTATTATATATAAATAATATATTTAATAATATATATAAATGATAATATTTATAATACATAAATAGGATTTATTATTAAAATGATATATTTTGGGTAAAAGTATAAATAAATTAACCAACAATACTGTGTCAAATAAAACCTATTTCATTATTGAGCCTCATTATAAATATTTATTAAATGTTGCTGTATAATATATTAATAAAATGGTTTTTTCAAAGTTAGGAGCTTACTTTAAAGTAAAGATGGTGGAAGCTCACAACTACAAAACTTTTAACCCATAAATCATTATCAATAAAAGTTTAGTCGTTAAGATAGCTTGTAAATCATTTGGAAAATTGGGTTATTAGGCTATTGAATAAAGTATAAAGTCACAGTACATAAATATTCAAAATATATAACAGCTGAAAAAGTATTATAAATTCGAGAGATAGTGGTTAAGGGTAGTAGTGTTGGTGATCTGTATACGGAGATAATGTCCTTATATAGTACTTTTCCTAGCTATCACCTCCATTAATCCCTATATTAAGAAATCATACTCAATGTTCTCCTTCCAGATATGCTTTGCTGAACTAGTTGTTCGTTCTGTGTTCGTTCAGAATTGTTGACTTATTTATTTGTTGACGGGTTCCCTGTTATATTAAGATGGGGAACTATAGAAATTTAATCAATTCAAAAACAAATTTTTAAAGGAACGTTTCAATTTTCTAATTGTGAAAGCTATATAAAGCCTTGGATGTTAGTTAGTCAGACCATATGTGTTATATATTTACACTATACATCATGGATATATAAACGTTTCCGCGATGCTAGTGAGTGTAGTGTAAGATGCCCGTTAATGTATAAAACCGTTTAACTCTGGTTTCAGAAAAAAAATAAAAATAAAAGTGAATGTGAGCACAAATAAACGATCTATGTAAATAAAAAGAACTGTGTAATTCCTCATGTTAAACGGTAATGTTAGTATCAATTATGGTCAAATTGTAAATTGTGGTTATGATAATTATTATTGATATTGTTATTATTCTTGTCATATATTATGATTATTGTTATTTTCATTACAATTATTATTATTATATTATTATTATTTATATATATATTATTAATTTTTATTATAATTTAATTATATATATTATATATATATTATTTATATTTTATTTAAGATATATATAATTGCAATTCATATTTTTGGTTTCAATAAAAGACTCATATTTACCAGAATTAATCCTGCTTTGGCAGCAGAATACCTTTGGCGTCTATTAATAAAAAGGAATCTGCGATTATGTATCCAAGAAAAATTCTGTCCCACGATTTAATATTCCGAGAGACTAGGAAATCTCATGACGGCAAGCTTTTTTCACTCTGTATAATAAGAAAATAAGACTATTAAAAAGTTGGATTATGAAAACTAAAGATTTTACTAAGTGGACTACAATAGCGTACTTTTTTTCAATTTTCCTCCTATCACTTTCATCTCCTCGTTTCACAAGAAAGGAAGGTTCTGCGGATATAAGTAAATTGTCTATTTGTGACGCCTAGTGGCCGTAGGAGTATACATTATTTTTCTGTTTGCATGAAGATGTTAATAGATAACAGATCACATATACAGACTGGGTTCATTATATATACTTGTTTTAATACTTCATGGAATATAGGCCTTTTGTTACATACCTAATTTGGTAAGATCAGTACCGGTTGTTCACTATTTCCTACTATCAATTATCCTATAAAACCTTCTTCGAAGTTAAGTATTAGGTTTTTTATACTCAAGCAATATGGTATTTTTCCTTCTTAAGTTCTTTTCGACCTTTTCATTTCAGAATTTTTTTTTTAACTCACAGCACTTTTACTATACTACATCTTTAACATTAGTTAATTTGAATTTGATTTGACATTTTAACTTTTTGTTCAGTCTTGGAAGCTTCTTCTTCTTGGGTATTAGTTTTCCAAATAAAAAAAAATCCGTTTTTCCCTTTGAGTTGTTTTTGCATCATTAAAAACAATAATATTTTCTGGAATATGAAGTCCCTTTGCTTGAAGAAGAAAGTAGCCATATTGTGATATGAATACCTGAACATTGTTCACATAGCCATATTTTCTATGGTCCAATTAGAAATAGGGGCAAGGCCAAATCTTAAAACAAGTTGTTTGCGTTTGGTGAGACGCCTTACTAAATGAAAGGAGGAATGAAAAATAGAGTCATCGGCATAGAATAAGTCATCGGCTCAATAGAAAAAGTCGTCGGCTGCAAATAAGTGATGAGGTGACAGATATAGGTTCATTAAAGAAAAGCAGAAAAGGGATTAGGGATAAGAGCATAACACTGTGGTTCGCCATTATTGATAGATTTAAATGGTGAATGTTATAGAACAAACGGAAAGGAAGTCAGAAGGATGGCTAGAGAGAAAAAGAAGTTAAGAAATCTAAGCTTTGTACCAGAAATCAAAGCTTTGTATCGATAACATCATCAAGCATTTGTCAGAACTCCGGTGCAGAAAATCACCGAGGCTTTAGTTAATCCCCAGGAAAATCAAACAATTTGTACCAGGAAATTATCAAATTACACTGTACCGGAAATCAAAACTTTGTACCGGAAATCAAAACTTTTTACCGGAAATCAAAGCTTTGTAATGGAAATCAATGCTTTGTACCTGAAATGAAAGCTTTGTATCGAAAATAAAAACTTTGTACTGGAAATCAAAGCTTTGTACCGGAAATCAAAGCTTTGTACCGGAAATCAAAGCTTTGTACCGGAAATCAAAGCTTTGTACCGGAAATCAAAGCTTTGTACCGGGCTCTATAAAAACTTCCCGTACATGTACAAAACAGCAAAATGTTCACCGAAATGCCAATGTACAGAGAACCAAGAGCTATAGACAGAAAGAAAAGAGAATAACCAGCAGAGGGATTTTTATGGAAGGCTTTTTATCTCTCTGATATAAGAATAAAGATATATGATGTTTTCAAATCTTTCTGTTTTGGATTTATTTGAAAACTTTGGAAATAATAGAAATTAAAGCATTGAGATGATAGAGGGCTTAGAGAGGTCTCATTTTATCGAGTCAGGTTGAATGAGTACACGCTTCAGGAGAACAACCTATGAGAACTACAAGAAGAATACCGTAAGGATGATACGCATTGTTACTGTTAAATTTAGAGAGAGCAGGAGCGACATCTTTAGAAGTAATCACAGTGTCAAGCATAAGCAAGTTGGAGTGAGGTGGAGTTGGAGGAACGGTAAAAGTTTGCGAAAAGAGTTCAGATTTATTAGAAGTAAGGATATCAGTGAGGCAGTGAACGAGGAAAAATTAATTATAGTTGATATTTGTTTGAAAATGTCCTATGAAATGGCGGGAGCAAGAGGAACCAGAAAGATTATTGCATTTTGATCAACGAAGAAGAGAGATTTTATTGTTGCGTACAAATGATTTGACACGATTTCGGGGTGAAATACTAGTAGTGAGAGTTTTTGGATTTTGAAAAAGACGGAAATTTCCTGAAAGGAACGTTCCAGTGACGAACAGCACGAACACACGAGAACCAGCATAACTTAACTTTATTGTCCGAGTTTTAGTTGAAGAAAGGATTGGGAATGAAATATAGAGAAAAACCTCAGTTACGCATTCTGCTCACTCCCATTAGGCATAATCACTTCAGATGAAATTGTAGAAGTACGACCTCATTTCCGGCCAGTTAACAGTTCGAAGTACAAAATTATGTCATTTCCACGGAAGACCTGAAGAGATAGGTACATAAATAACAAGATTATCAGAGGAACTTAGAGGCGGACAAACTTAACAGAATGAGGAGATAGATGGGAAGTTAAGAAAAAGTAGTTTGTTGGGTTCATCGGCAATGCGATATCAGACATATGGGTAGGGGGTTGCCTCATCTGTTCAAGGTTGCTAAAAATTTAAAATTAAAAGGAGAGTTCAACAGCAATTTCTATCAAAGATCCGTAAGAGGGGATCGAACACTGACAATATATACCTGGCGAACCAGTTCCTCTACCGTTGATCCAATGTAGGTGGCAAATTGTTAGTGGTTCAAAGAGAATTTTAAAGTTTGTCTTACTTCAAATTTGCCATGATCAAAGGAAGGAAGAAGAAAACAGAAAATTTAAATTGAAGGAAAGTTTGGAACATTCCAGTAAGTTGTAAAGGTAGAAATTTAGAAGCCTCCAAATCAGAAACATGAGACCAGACAACGATACAGTGTAAAGACACTAAGGTGGAACAGTAGTGTTTACTGTTGGAACGATTAAATACCGGAGTTTTGGTCAAGAACAAGAGATGAAGTCTAAAGGATAAGAGTTGATTTTCAATAAATATATAAGAATAAAAGCAGAAAATATTACAGAAATTAAACGTCTGATATTCCGTGATGGCCTCAACCTTTACATCAGAGGCCACAACCTTATGTGCGATTATGGAGGGAGGAACAGACTAGAAACACTCTTTTGGCTTCTCCAAGGCTACATCTGTGATCGCCATTTTAACAGTTGTTAAAAGTGTGTGATAAATAAAAGGGATCGGGTGGTAAAAAAAAAAAAAAAAAAAGCGAGTGCAAAAAAAAAAAAAATAAAAAAAAAAAAAAAAAAAGCGAGAGTCTCGGCTAGAAAAAACTATGGAAACTGAACAAAAATAAAATAAAACGTACTTTAAATATTTACACCTACTGTGTGTCTGAGGCTCAAAAATGACAAACCATTAACACTGGTATGCTACGCACTGCTTTAGCTCATATTAACAATTCACATATCGAAGATATGTAATTGCATCGTTTCGTATATATATAGTCCGTAAGAATATAATATAATAATACTATTAATAATATTTAATAATATTATTATATATATATTATAATATCTATATATTATTATATATATAATATATATATAAATATATATATATATATATTATATTATAATAAATATATATATATATATAATTATATATATATTATATATTATATATATATAATATTATATATAGTATATATAGGTGATAATTGGTTTTTAAAACTACAATCATATCTCGAAAAACTACATAGATACAGGGAAAAGGAATAACATTGTTGAATCCTGGTAAAAATTTTGTGCGGAAAATGTAAAAAAATAAATAAAAAATAAAAATATAAAAAAATAAAAAAAAATTATTCTCAAAAACTACAATAGCTACAGAGCGAAAAGGAATACATTTTTGGAATCCTGGTAAAAATTTTTTTAGGAAAGAAATATATATAGTAAAAAAAGAAAATAAAAATAAAAGAAAAATAATTATTGTTTAATAAAATTATAGTAATAAATAAATATTAGAGAGCCTATTAGAGACCTTTTATGGTTTACTCGATTAAAATTAAAATAGACTTTCTAATTAATATTTATGCTTTTTTTTTTTTTTAACTAAAGATACCCCAAGGGTATACGCACCGATGGCAGAGTCACCCGGGGTCTCTCGGCCTTCCGGGAATACGGGGTAGGACTAATTCCCCCCCTCCGGGAGGGTCTCCTGAACCCCCGCTCTTTGGTATGTGGGTATCGCGGGGGTTCCTCCGCCCCTCCCTACGGGGTATGGAAACGTCCCCCTTTTGTTCCCCGTCGGGCTTGAGCCCTACATTGCCCGTGTAATACACTTTTACAAATAATATTTATATATTTCTATCATTATGTAATTGTTCCTAAAAAAAAATAGCCAATATTTTTTATTTTTATTTATTTATTTATTTTTTTTTTTTTTTAATTTTCCGTAACTAAAATTTTTACAATGATTCCCAAAAATTTATTCCTTTTCGCTGTAGCTATTTGTAGTTTTTGAGTACTTGAATTTTTTTTTTTTTTTTTCTTTTTTTTTTTTTTTTTTTACATTTTCCGCACTAAATGTTACCAGGATTCCAACAATGTATTCTTTTCCCTGTATCTATTGTATTTTTTTTGAGATATGAGTTGTAGTTTTTAAAACCAAAAGTTTGTATTTTTTAAACCAATTATAAACTATATTTTTATATATATATATATATTATATAATATATATATATTATATACTATATATATATATATATATATATATATATATATATATATATATATATATTATAATATATATTATATTTTATATATATATTATATATTGAGAGAGAGAAGAGAGAGAGAGAGAGAGAGAGAGAGAGAGAGAGAGAAGTTTAAGTTTACTAATTTTAATTATTACAAATAAAGCAAATATTGAAATTACCTCTTCCTTAACTTGAGAAAAAGTTTTCGAATGCTTTGATGAACTGATACAATTGCTTCTGTGTCTCCAAATGATTCAGCGGCTTTGTCTAAGGCTTTGCCAATGGTTAGGCCTAATAAAGGAACATCACTTGGACCCATTGCATAACTCCACTCTCTACTTGTGCTTTTCCTGAAAAAAAAGGGAAAGAAACTGTATTATGTGGTTGTAAGGGTGTAATTAGTCTCTAAAATAGCATATTAATGGCATTTAATGATCATTTTATTGTTACTGTAAAAACTGAAACTCCTTTCAGGAATTTAAGAAAAAATTTCTATTGTTCAATATGAGAAACAATTTTTAAATAGATTTTTTCCTGAAATGAATCCAAGTTCCAAAACCAAAATTTCGAAAATTCTTTTATCCTTTCCAAATATTTCCCAAATAATCTCTTTTACTGTAGACTGAACAGGAGCGAGAAAGAACACAGTAATTTTTATCTGACAAATGAACTGTTTTACATTTTTAAATTCTCTTTTATTAGTCAATTATATCTTTCAAGCAACTCAATATAGATTTATACCAATGGTATTCCTGTCCGTCACTATACAATGGAAGTACCTTTCGTTGAGAGCATCAGTTTAGGCATTCACAGTTAAAGTCCGGTCAGGGAAGTTTAATGGTGTATAATCTGGAGAATACAGCGGCACAAATCCTTAATTTATTAAAATTGTAAACTACTACAACGGTTATGTGATTGGGAGAATTTACGAGATGAAAGAGTACGTTTGTTTTAGCCATACACGGGATATTTTTCTCCAGTAACTGCTTTAATCCACTTATGTGTTGTAACTTCCCCAAGGGTTGTGCCTTTCTTAATTAAGGTACTTAAATAAACAGGTCTTTTTTTCTTCCTATCTGATAGTCGAATCACTTTAAAGGTCAATAAAACGGTTTACTCTTTCGTTCGTCAAGGTTCACTCTTTTGTCATAAATTCCACTCTACGTGAGTAATTGAAAAAGTTTATATTGTCACAAAAATAATAGCTGCGTTTACAAAAGCCCGACTGCAGCCCGTGTGCAAAATCGACTCGGAACGCTTCGAATTGAAAAAAATTACATTAACCAATCAGAGAACAGGAAGTTTGAGTACCTGGAAACGGCCGAGAGCGCCCGTCGGATCAGCTGACAATTGTAAACAATACTCTTATACTTATATGTATCTTTTATGAAATGATACGATATATTAGTATCTTTAATATAAAAGTTAACTAAAATATTAAAAACTTTTGGCAAGCCATTTCCGACACATGTTTCCGTAAGAAGATCTTGTTTGTTAAACAAGTATTCCGCGCAAGCCCCGCCGTTTATTAATTCTGAAATCGAGGATTTTAAAACGGCGGCCTGACTGTAGGACTTTTACGTGACGTAGAAGTACGTAAACGGGCTCTGGAACCGATGCCATGTGCGCCTGTGTGCCCGCCCGGGCTGCAGTCGGGCTTCTGGAAACGCAGCTAATAATTTAACATTGTGAACTTCTGAAAATTGACAAACAGCATAATTTAACATTGTGAACTTCTGAAAATTGACCATCAGCTATTAAAAACGTTCATAAAGAATCCATTTCTTTTCTTGAGAAAATAATGTACAACGACAAACCTAATAATTACGAATAAACTGTATAACATTAACAAAAGTTCCACACTTAAACACAAGTAAAGGTAACTAAATTGTATACAAACGTTACCCTACATTCCATACTTTTTCCAAGCATATCTCTAACAATATTAACGTTAATTTAAATAAGTAATTGATAATTAACAAAAATTTATCATAAACTCACCTATATACATATATCATACAGACCAACGATAACTGTAAACATAAAAAGCTTTATCCACAAACATAAACATAAAAATAAGTTTCTTTGAATAAAATATCATAGTAAAGTGATAATAGTTTACTGATTTAAAAAACAGTAGATCAGTAAATTCAGTAAAATAACAGTACCATCCAACGCCCTTCCCCCCTTCCACAATTGACCTTTTGAATCTATTGATACTATTGATTCAGGTCATATTTCGAGTATCATTTCTTCTAAACATAACACTAAATAAGTTCCTTTATATATAACCATCGAATATTATGCTAACGTAACAAAGTTTTTTTACCTTAACATAGCTAACAAACCATAACCTGAACTAAGAATGATAATGTACAATGACAAAACCTAAACACACCATAGGTACGAATAAACTACTAACATTAACAAACTTCTCCCGCAACTTAACAACAGTAAAGTACCTAACACTTCGTAAAAAAACGTAACCTATTCACACTTGCAAGCATATCTCTAACATATCAAGTATTTTTATTTTTACATTAACATGCTCTAATATTTAACAAAATTGTAGCATAACCCTGTCTAATCATCATCCAGACAACAGACAAACTAATAAATGCTAACGTACCAAATGTTTTTACATGAACATTCAAATAATTTAACAAGAAATTCATCCTAACCTCGTCTAAAATATCAATAAGCCCAAACGAATGATTGCAAACATAAAGTTTTACCAAAACATAACAATAAAAATAACAATTTTATCCTGACATAACTAAAATAAGTTCTTGAATAAAATATCAAAGAAAGATAATAGTTTACTGATTTTAGGAAGCAGTAATCAACCACACATCCTTGCAGTCCCCTAGCCCACCCATCAGCCATGATCCATGTGATCTATTGATTCAAATAACATTTCGAGTAATCATTTTGGATAAACATAACATAAAAATATGGTATTTTAATAAAACATCAGAGTCGAATAATAATGCTTACGCACAAAGTTTAAGCATCAATAAAGCTAACATATCATAACCTTCGGGCTGGGCCTTAAAAACCCCCTCCTTCGGAGGAACGTAATGGCCCGCTTACACCCTTCGGGGTGATCCCCACGTCGCAGGATTCACACCTTTCAAGGGGCGCATTCCCTTGGGGTTTCTCTCTTGGGAGGGAATGTGTTGCTTTAGATACTCTTGTTTAATGAAAACT
>JABUQX010126057.1:0-2500 GCA_015478945.1 Trachelipus rathkii
CGATGTACTTCGTTCAGTTGGAATTTGGGTGTTTAACCGTTTCGCATTTATCGTGAAACGCTTTTTCGCGTTTTTCATTAGCGCCCAACCAATATATATATATATATATATAATGTATATATATATATATATATATATATATAACCTTAATATAATAACCTTAATAATATATATATATATATATATATATATAATATATCTTATGCTTAATATAACAATAACATAACCAATAGCACGCTGACAGTGTTAATGTTAAAGACAGTAATACTTATATATATGTATATATGTATGTATATATATCTTTATAATAATAATAATAACTAATAACTAATATATAATATATATATGTATATAATAATATATATATATCTTCTATATTATATATGCTTCTTCTTCTATGAAATTATTTTATTCAATCATGTATATATATATATATATATGTATAATATATATATATATAATATATATATAATAATAATAATAACAATAATATAATAATAATAACAATATATATATATATATATATCTGTGTATTATTATGTGTGTTATTGTTGATTTATTGTTATTACATGTTTTATTATTGTTGTGTGATGTGTGGTGGTATTTATTATTATTATTATTATTATTATTATTATTATTATTGTGTATATTATATTTATTATTATTAAATTATATTATTATTATATATTCATTATATGTACCATATTATTTATTAATCTTATTATCATTGATTATTATTATTGGATATCAAGTTTTTTAAAACATTTGAATTGTTCATATTTTTTCTAGTTTTGTTATTGTTAGTATTATTATCGCTATTGTTATTAGGTTTTGTTAATAATTTGTATTAGTTTTAGTTTTAGCATTTAGTATATATATTTTTCAATTTTATATATACATATATTTTTTTATATAATCGGTTTGCACTTTTTTCAAGGGATTTGCAATGGTGAGGTCACGTGCTCGGGGTAAGAAGGGTGGAAGTGGGCGTAGGGGCGGGCTTTCTATTGATTTTGCTAATGTCCGTGGTCTTCGCATCAATCATGAATCTGTTGAACACCACCTTTCTACCTTTCATCCTAATATTTTACTTCTTTCCGAGACACAGCTGGCCAAGGACTCCTTCTCTAACAACTTAAACATCTCTAACTATAATCTATTTTATAATTTCCGACTGAATGGCGGAGTCTGTGCCTACATTAACATAAATACTCCTGTAACACGTCTCGAAAATCTCGAATCTCCTAATTTCGATGTTCTTTGGCTTAAAATCTGCCTCCCTACTACTACCATTATCTTGTGTTTCTGCTACTGCTCTCCTAATAGAACAGATTTTCCGACTCTTTTTAGATATCTTACCACTTCTCACGAGACTGTTACTTCTTCTCATCCAACTGCCGAAGTCGTCTACTTAGGGGACTTCAACGTACACCACACTGAGTGGTTGGGCTCCTCTCATACTGATTCAGGTGGGAAGGAAGCCAAAACATTCAGTATTCTAAACGATCTGGAACAGTTGATTAAAGAACCTACACACATCCCAGATCGTCCTAACCAATTCTTAAACACTCTTGATTTATGCTTCACCACTTCTCCTTCTCGCTACAAATACACCATTTTCCCTCCTATTGGTAATTCTGACCACAATCTTGTTGCTCTAAAGTTTAACACTTCATTTCCAGCAGCTCCGCCCTGCCCTAAACGAACTTTCTGGCACTTTAATCGGGCTAATTGGGATGCATTGCGTCGCTTTTTTGCCAACTATCGCTGGAATGAATCATGTTTTGTTCCGGAGAACGCCTCTGCTTCTGCTGAAAAGGTAGGGGCCGTGATCACGGATGGTATGAACAGGTTCATTCCATCTTCCACTTGAGTCTTTCCTGAGCCGTAATCATGGTTCGATGGCTTTTGTTCTCGTGCCATCCAAGAGCGTGACATTGCGTATAGGGCTTGGAAGAACTCTCGTTCTCCTATTACTCTAACTAATTTTCGCTCTGCCCGGAATCGATGCAGGGATATTATTCGACTGGCCAAGAGTTCTTTCACTAAAAGGAAGTGTGCTGCCCTTCTTGATTCTCCTTCTGATAAAAATTTCTGGCCTCTTGCCAAAAACATCTCAAATAACTTCTGTAAATCTGCCTTTCCCCCTCTTATCCGTTCTGACGGTTCTATTGCTAACACTCCTTCTGAAAAGGCTAATCTTTTTGGTCTTCTTTTTTCATCTAATTCCACCATGGACGATTCCGGCTCCCCTCCTCCTGCTCCATCCCCTCTCAGGTGTCCAATGTCTCTACCTGTCATTACTCATGATCGAGTACATGAGATACTGAGATCTATGAACGTCCGGAAGGTCAGTGGCCCAGATGGCATTCCTCCTTGTGTTTTGAGGAGGAGTTATTACAGCTACGGGCTGGCGCCTGTCTCGTTCAGTGCTACTCCTTGTACCTTAATACTAACACTTTTCCTCAATGCTGGAAGCGCGCTTTTATTCAACCCAATC
>JABUQX010126057.1:10000-34652 GCA_015478945.1 Trachelipus rathkii
TATATATATATATATAACCTTAATAATAATATAATAATATATAATATAATAATAATAATAATATATATATATATATATATATATATATATATATATATATAACTAATATTCTTTATATCATATGCTAGCCTAATAATATGTAATATGTACGAAGTCAAGGAGATTCAAGGTGCAATTGTTCCCATGAAGCTCCCCGTGATAAGGATGAATAGGCCAGTAATATTTATTTTTATATGCATTTAATCAAATGTAGAAAACATCCTCAGCATCCTCATTTTTCAAAAGAGGATGCGGATGCGGATGTCGGATGCGGATGTGACGTTAGGTGAGGATGCGGATGCGGATACGGATGCGGATGTCAATTTAGGTGCGGATGTTCCGCCAGAAATGCGGATACGGATGCGGATGTCATGTGTCCGTCACTCAACATATATATATATATATATATATATATATATACTTTATAATATATATATATATATATATGTAATATAGCATATAATATGTAATAATAACCATATAAATAATAAATAATATAACTATGATTTATAATATGTAATATATATAATATGGCATAATAATAATAATAATATGTATATATATATATAATAATAATAATAATAATAATAATAATATATATAACTCCAACCAACAATAATAATAATAATATACATAATAATATATATATATATATATATCTTTCACATCTTAATATATAATAATAATAATAATAATAATATATATATAATAATAAATAACAACCAACCAACCAACCAATAATAATAATAACAACAACCAATAATAGCCAATAATAATATAATAATAACCATAATAACATGTATATAATAATATATGTATGTAACTAGCAATACCTTATAACATATAACGCCATGTATATATAACTCTATATAACCATAACAGTAATAACATATATATGCTATATGCATAACAACAATAATATATATATATATATATATAACTTATATGCTATATATATATATATAAATGAAAATTAATGATTTTAATGATTTTAATTACTGTAGTGTAGATTGTAGAGTATACGAGAGTATAATTGTAGAATATAGAATATTAAAAACGTTACCATTTACTTTCGAAAAGGAAATTGAAACAAATTTAAAATTGTCCCACGCCTCCCTAGGGGGGCGTGCCCCAGAGGTTGGGAACCACTGGATTAGGGTAATCCTAATTTTTTTTACTTTTTCTTTACAAATACGTACCCTCCAATTTTACTCCAATTAGATCATGCTAACACGACGCGAACTGAGGTTAAAATTCAGTTATTTTAGCCTTTTTTTTTTTGAAAATGAGTATTTGCTGCGCAATGTTTGTACCTACGATAACAATTCATTCTTTATTTTTTGTAGCAAATTTAACCTTTAATAATTTTGGTTCTAGTTCAATTTACAAAAATAATTCCTTTATACGATTTATGAAAGTAAAATATATATATATATATATATATATATATATATATATATATATATAATAATAAGATATGTAATAATAATAATATGTAATAATAACTAATAACATATATATATATAATAATAACATATATATATATGTAATAATAATATAATAACTTAATAATATATGCTTTCTTCTTCTAATAGCCTAATATGCTATCTTTATATATATATAATAATATGAAATAATAATAATAACATGTAATAACATATAATAATAACATATATATAAATATATATACATATATATATATAATAATAATATATATATATAATAATAATAATATATAATAATATATATATATATATATATATATATATTTACAGGGAGTCCCAGAATGAAATTGCGCCTCTTCATGTTCGGGTATATTGATGGGAAATAAGAGCATTATAAGATTGCATATCTTTATTCAGGACAATATAATATAATAATGTTAATAATTAATAATTAATATATTAATCATATAATATGACTTTGAATATAACAAAAGTAAGTTTATTTTAACAATCACAAATACTTTGAGTATTTTCTCTTGGTCCTAAATTTTGAAGGAAAATGTCTAATATTTATCTTATGCTTTGTTTTACTTTTTGGCGGAAAATTTTCCCGCGAAAGGTACGTTGCATCTTGCATGCACACATACAAGATGGTCTGAAAATTATAACATTGGATTGGAGTACTATAATTTTAAAATTTTAACTATATATATATATATATATATAACTCTTAATATATATATATATATATATATATATATATATATATATATCTTCTTCTTCTTCACTATAATATATATATATATATATATATATATTATATATAATATATATATAATATATATATATATATATATATATATATATAGGCATATTTGTAGATACTGTACTGTGACTTTTTTCTGAAAAAATTTTCTAGGTTGACAAAAAAATTCAAGTTCAGAAAAGTTAAGTTAAGTTTAGTTTTTAAGAAAATTATTTGAAAGTGGCAAACTGCAGCACTTCCAGAAGCTTTACACTAAAAATTTCTTAAAAACTTTTACTTAACTTAACTTTCTGAACTTAGCTTTTGAACTTAGAAAATTTTTCAGAAAAAAATATCTACAATATACCATATAACTATATATGCAACAACTTAGCAGCAACGCCATGCTGCTGCTGCTGTATGCTGTATGCTGCTGCCCTGCTCTTTCTGCTGTAACTGCTGCTGCTGCTGCTCATAATGAAAATATCCACCTTCATCTTCATTTCGGTCCCAATTACGCCGTTATTGTGAGGTGCTACTGTATATATATATATATATTGTATATATTTAATGATTTCAACTACTTTGGTTATTTTTAAAATAATTCATAATTTTTATACTGTTCATATTTGTCTACTGTGGTCAGTCAATTGTTGATTTTAAAGGGGTATGGCTAGACCGAATTTACGTAGGTTTCAAGATTTTTCAAGAAATTAGAAAATTCAGAAATTTTTTGTTTTTATAAATTAGTTCGAACATTTTCATTTTTAATTGCAGTAA
The DNA here is from genome assembly GCA_015478945.1 of Trachelipus rathkii. Classification (NCBI taxonomy): domain Eukaryota; kingdom Metazoa; phylum Arthropoda; class Malacostraca; order Isopoda; family Trachelipodidae; genus Trachelipus; species Trachelipus rathkii. Next base: position 13,010 of record JABUQX010126057.1, read on the forward strand.
TACGAAACTTTGAAGTTTATGTTGATAATTTTTTTTTATGATGTCTGTGAAATTTTCTTTATATCAATTATTCGTTTTTCCTGAATATATTCATTGACCACAATGAACTGTTGCACATGATAGTTAATAATACCAGAATTCTAGAAAGTTTTATCGTTTTCTTTTTATCCACAAACTTCCTTGGGATTTATAAAAGAGTGTCATTTTCGTAAGACTTTTACACAAGAAAAAGGGAGATAGTGCTGAAGAAGTTGCACTGGCTTGGCAAGCCCTTTGCATCCCATCAGTTAGTGTTAACTTTAAGTTAAAAGAGAATACTTTTCGGCATTAGTCGGGCAGAACCGCCTCAAAGAGAGATTTATTTATAAATCACAGCACTATATTACTCTAAATAGAATCGAATATGTCACAGCTAATTAACTCTAAATACCTTAATGCTGAGTACATAATATAAAACATATATTAAAAATAATATTAAAATAAAGTAATTAAGTTATACAGTAGCAGAACACTGGATGACATAATACAGATTTATTGGTAATAATTGAATAGTATATATATATATATATATAAATATGTGGATTATTTCTGATGGGTTCATGTAAATATATAAATACTAGCCTATATTTAAAACTTTAAATATTTAATATACAAATAAATGGTTATTAAAAATTTTTTTTTTTTTTTTTATTATTCTTTATTTTATACTTTACGAATTTTATAGTATATATTATTAAATATTTATTATTAAATTTATATTACAATAAAAAAATATAAAAAAACGATGCTTCAAAAATCATAACTTTTTGGCATTCACATTGTATAACCATGTAAGGTGAGAATGAAGATAACCCTGTTAAAAATATAATGTGATTATCAGATTATTAATGAATAATATCGATATCACTAAATTATTTTCTGAGATAATAGTCATTTTTTTAATTATATATGAAATTTTTCGTAATGAAATATAAATGACATAGTGTATTAATTAATATAAAATGATTTTCAATAAAAAATTCAAAATTTTATGCAAGATCCAATATTTTATATTTTGATATATATATAACTATATCAATATAAAAAAAAAGTTTATAGTAGTGCAGAGGGGGTGTCACCCCCAATTTTTAAATAAAAATCATTATAGATATATAATAAGGCCTATTATAATACTTACTAAAAAAGATAATGAAAATCATGTAAAAATATAAAGAATCACTAATTATATAATAATCTCTCATTTAATAGTGTACAAAATGAGTTTCACTAACGCCTCAAAGTTGTTATAAATAAAGAATTGTTAAAATTAATCTTATTATATATATAAATATTTTTTCTTTAGTGGTTCTAATTCTAAATTATAATTAATAATAGCTATCACCGCTGAGTAAAAAAAATAAAATAGTAATTCGGTGATAAGCTTGAAAAAAGAGAGAAGCTGATAAATGATTTAAGTTTTGGTGAGGGTAATAACAAAGAGGTTAAACAGCAATGTATCGAGATATAGTTTTGAGGAATATATATTTCCATCATAGGTTTTATTATGGAGTAAAAATCAAATTAGTGGGCGCGGGTCAATCGTGGGGCACGTATCTTATTTGTTAAAATAGGACAATATGATTCTTCGAAATTTGTTGTCATCGTGATCATATTATGCGTATCGGATAACTCAAAAGAGTGTATAAAATTCATAGACTAAGACACCTAGAAGGAGCCTGTTATAATTAGGAGCCTTATAACCTTGATTGGGAGCAACAGCGAAATAGAATAAAGATCTACTATGATAGATTTTAATAACTTTTGAAGAGAGTGAACTGTAAACTTTTTTTTCACTAAAGAGACGTTACTATTTAATTTTAAATCTAATTTTCATTCTGTTCATTCATTATTATTTTTTTTAGATGATTTTTCTTTTTGTGATTTTTTATTTATATATATTAAAATTGGGAGTTGACACCTACCTAAATACTGTAGCACTATCTATATAACACTAATTAAAAATAAAATAATAATACCTTATACCATATATATATAATAATATATTTAAAATTATATATAATATATAATATATATAATTATCACCACAGCTCACGTCCTACCTGGGGATTTATATATATATATTATATATATATATATATATATATAATATTTTAATATATATATATATATAATATAATATAATATATATGTATAATTATATATATATATAATTATAATAATATAGTACTAACTAATAATTATATAGCTGAGTTAGTTCAAGGCGGGGTGACTACTAGATAGCCCAGCCTCTTTAGGTAAGGGGTGGATTCGTTACTACACTCTATACTATAAATTAAATAAAAAATAAATAATAAAAATAAATAAAAAACAATTTTAGTTTGATCATTTAATAACCACGCGGTAATACTACAAGTTTTATTGTTTTATTTAGATCATATTTATTCTAGAAAGTTTTTTTATAATATTATTTTAAAAAATTAGTTAGAAAATTATGGGTACAACTACGTTTTTAATGTGTAAATTATCACTTTTATGTAAAAATTGTTGAGTTATTTATTATTTTAAACTTCGTTTATTATAATATATATAAATGTAATAAAATATGTGGATCATATTTTTAATATTTATTTTATTTTAGTGGATACACTCGAGATGTTAGCTTTAATAAACTGGCAAAGTAAAAAATTTATTTGAATCGCATAACATAACAGTATTAGTGGCAAAAAACGGGGCCTAACTAATTGAGTCCGATATCACCCCCGCCGTAAAAAATGATGGAGGGGTGACTCGGACCACTATTGTTTTTCATTTTTTATGTTAAAGGGATTTTTACTGATTAAAATTTAATTATATTATTAGAGCACATTTATTTACAGTATATAATTATAAATTATAAATATAATAAATAAAGTTACTTATATAATATATTAAAAGTTAAGATAAAATATTTTTAAATATAAAAGTAAGAAATTTTTAAAATATAATAAATATCATAGTTGAATTCAAAGTACATTGGACTCATATTAATATATGGGTCGAGTAGAGGGGTGAATCGACCATCTGTTATTTAAATTACGTTAATATTTAATATTAATTATAATCATTAATATTACAGAACCTAATTTTTTTTAAATTACACTTACTTACGAATATATTTAAAATATGATATAAATAATTTATTATATAATTAAGTAAAAAATAATTATTAATAAAAAAATTATAAAATTTGAGATTTATATAACCGTTAAAAATAGTAATCACGAATATTAAACAGATATGGTCCTGTAGATTCATCACCCTCAATGGTAGTCCTCAGCTTAACATACTCCTAACCTCCATCGGTATCAGATAGCTAACTCGGCAAGTATATTATCAAACTTACTTTAAATAAACTTCTTAGTGGTTCTTAAATTGACATTATAATTATATTTTTTGAGTCCCAACCTTGAAATGCAATTATATAAGGGGCTGGTGATTAAATACTATAAAAAATATTTTATTTTTCTACAACCTGTAGCACAATGTGTTCAAATCTCACTTAAACATTTTTTGGACATATAGAGTACATTAGGAATATATGAGAATATAGAGACTTAGGTAGAATGATACCACATATGGGCCTATCGAGATAACTAAGAGAGAAACACACACAACAGAAAGTATCCAGGGAGCAGATCCATAACATGACCAGATCCGCGATAAATGTCGCAGCGGAGGGGAAGCACCCTAGGGCTTCATCGGGACGGTAGGTTCCAATTGGTTATGTTATAGTGAGGACCTAAAAACTGCCTTAACACTCCGCAGGATTCTTGGGCAGTAGTCAAAAAACTAAGGCGATGGAACCGCCGGGAAAAAGCTTTCCCATTAGGTAGGCAAGGGCACACTACCAATGTACTCATATTAACGTCTTGAAGGAGAGTATGCCAGGATAAGCCTAGAGTTTTACAAGAGACATTCCAACATGGCACATTTCTAACTAACTAAGTTATGGTCTCGCCACACATGCCATCTAACAACTGCTATAACTAACCACCCAGTCACGAACCTGGGCCCTCTCGCTTGCCACAGCGCGCGAGTAGTGCTCTAAAACTTCGCTCAATATATGAGTATGATACTATGGATAAGCAGCCTCTTACACAATAACCTACATTACCATAAAACGAATCAACTCATAATTATCTTTAAATAGTATTTTTCCTCAATGATGATCAATACTTCATATCAAATATGACACTTACAACTTCTATATGTAACACCCTAAAAATATTTATAAAACAACAACCTATAATTTACTACTGAATGAATGTATTCTTATATCAAGATGGCATGCTTTCTATTTAATTTTTCTTATTATATGCCCCCTGGTCACCTGTTTAAATCTAGTTCTATATATATATAAATGATAAATAAATTTTATTAGTAAATGTTATCAATAGATATATGTAAATAATTATAAATTTGTTAAGACTTAGTATCAATGTCCCTCATCATAGTAAAGAAATTCGAGCTCTATTTCTACAAGAAAACATTCCTTAAACATTACCTTCAGTCCATCAATCCTATAATACTAATAGTATCATATTCTATACCCCAAACACTAAGAAAATTAACATTATACCCTTGATTTTGCTTAACTATACGTTGCAATCATACTTAACACTATAACTTAGCATATCTAAAGTCATTTTACTTTAAAATATAGTGGAGTACCCAAAACTTGAATGGCACAATACTTACTATTAACTGAGTGCACTATACATAAGTCATATTATATAATATTATACAGATGATTACTTCTTACTTCCTTGCTCTTGTAACAACATTGCGAATTTATTAATGCCCAGCATCTATTTATTAGCTTTTTAATTTCAAGCTTCCAAACATTGATTAGTCACTAACTTTTTACGATAATTACTAATTGCTTATATCACTAAACCTATAAATCTTTTTCCTTGGCCACAGATACTCACAATGAACCACTTCACAAGCCATTTAACATATTGATATAAAAGTTAAAAAACTTTTATTTGAAGTATTTTTCTCATTTGGTAGATATATAAAGATACCTTACACTTTTTTCTATTTATAAAAATAACTATTTTAAACACTATAATATATACTGACCACTACCAAGAAGTTTATTAATCAAGAATATATCATATTATTTTAGTAATCTTTAATTCATCCTTCACTAAATTGAATCCTAACTTGAGGTGGCCACTTTAAAGTATCATCTGTCTATTATATTCTCTATAGAACCTATGGCATTAAATGTATCACCTGTTTAATCATAATTAATATATATGAGGATAACAATTATTAAATAGATGTGAAGCCTACCAGTCACATTATGAGAGTAACCCTGTGGGACCCCATACACTACTTCACTATTTTCACTACAATATTAGAATGATAATTAATATTATCCATTTAGTTGTACACACTGTTTCCTATTCGCAACCACTCTTTAATCCAAACCATTAGTACCATGAGTATACCTATAAAATTATCTACGTAACATAATATATTAATATATATATAATAAATAACTAATTGTTTAATATATAGAAGTTTAATCTATTGTTTAGATAGTAATAGTACGAGTCACCTCAGCCCTGACTGAACTTATATATTATAATAATATATTTATATAATATATGTATAAAAATAAGCATATCTAATATTAAATATTTATAGAGAGTAAAACTTTTAAATTTCTATAAATAACCTTACGAACAGAAGTATAATGACCCATCCCGCATAAGGTTAGGCTTCCGCATGGTCTAGCCGCGCAAGAATCATCACACCCTCTAGATTTTATTAATACTAGTATAGATATATGGCTGTCCCACTCTGTCCCTCCGCTAGCCACTCGCATGGCCATGTCATTTTCCTCACCTCTCTATTTCTATTTTTTATAGAGGATTGGCGCATCCTGCACTAGAGAGGTCTCTGGACAGAAACTGCGCGAGGAACTGGCAAATAGAGCCCAATAATTCACGATTGTACGACAGCTCCCGTACTCTAACTATTAGAGTTTATGGTATAATCGACGTCGCTAATGATGAAATAATATATATATAATATATATTATATATATATATAAGGGATTTTCTATCATAAACTTGAGAGTAGTGTTAGAACATTATACCTTACTATTGATATTTAATTTTCCTTAATGTATTTGTATTATATTACTTTTAATTATATATTATCATTTATTTAGTTATCTGTGATAAATAATATTAACCTATGGCGCTAAAGAAATATTATTTTTATTAATTTACTTTTCACTTGGTGTAGAAAACTTGAAATCTTCTATGAAGATTAAATCCAAATGTTGACTTCAAAAGTTATATGATGTAATTTCTGGGTACTTAGTTTTGAATATGTTTTTAATTTTTTTTATTCAGGGGTAAGTACTAGAGCATTATTTGCGATAAATATATACAACAAGCTTACTGAGAGTTGTGGGTAAGGTTTTGTTATCTTCAGATTCTATTCTAGGCGGCCAAGGCACCCTGTCTAAGTTCAATGTTAGAGAGGGGATGTATTATGTTTGCGCTCCGCCCTAAATAATTCGATAGATCTATGAGGACGCGTCAGAGACCTATAACCCGCATGATGATAATGAAGGCAGGCAGGTGGACCAAAGAAGACGTAGAGGAAGGTGGGAGAGAGGAGAGATATCAAGTTCATCACAGGGACCAACGTAACAAGATAAGACGGAATAGGTGAAGAAATTGGCAATATCGACATGTTGAACAGGAGACAAAAGAGGAGGTGGCAGATTATAGGATAGTGAAAGCACCGCACGAAACTAGTCTGAAAGTTACCGGAATATATGACATCCGGAAAAAGAGTACTGAGAATGAATGAGTATCATATTATTGCAAAGACACCGCTCTGTGTTGCGATACGAGAGTGCGACGTATGTGTATATAGGAAGAAGTGGTGGTGTGTGAAAGAGAGGAGGATTGAATTATTATTGTGATGTACACCTGGATTATCCAAGCTGATCTATGATGACACGTAACAGAGCACGAGCTATTATATGAGAGAGAGGTACATTGATTGAAAAGACAAGACCATAACACATTGCGCAGTTCTGCTTTATATGATTATAGTAAAGGAGGAGGGAAACTAGAGAGAGTAAAAAGCTCTATGGAAGAGGAGAGACTTAGGGACAATGAAACTAGAAGCTATTGATAATAGGATGACCTTTAAAGAAGACATCTCGACGTACATAAATACTAACAAGAGGGAGATGATGAAAACTCTTAGGGAAGCTACACCAATTTCCTCAGAGTATAGTGAGAGTGCAAGACTACTCTTATAAATAAGAAGGACTGATGGGAGGCGGGATGGAACTGAAAGTGCAGAGTATCATAAATGTGTGTGTGAGGGCAACTGTAAACATGATGGGGAGAAAAGTCATCGGCGAGCGAGGGTGTCTATTAAGAGACATGTATCTTTACCCAGATGGTTCATTTGTGGAGTGTCTAAATGTGAGCTCTCATAAGGGTGCTGAGATAAACCATGTGTGATGTAGGATTGAATTCGCAGGAAACGCAAAGTTTGGTTTGAAATTGTTTTACATGTAAATGGGGAGAGCACGCAAACAGGATGTATAAAGAGATAGGATTTGAGCAGAACCAAGGGTACAAGAAAACGAGAGACCCGTCGAAATACGAGTATGTAGAGGAAAGGCGTGTATGAATTCTTGAGAGAATAGATAAGGTTAGTCTTGAAGCGAGGAGTGTGAGTGAGATAATGTTAAGTAGTAGGTGGTTATGGTAAGGGTTTTTAGAAAATTTCAGAATTTTTCTCTATTAACATGGGACAAGGAATGCTACCGGTGAGCGCAGGCAATCAAGTATCGGCTTTTTTTCAATGAGGAAATTTCTGAGTACACTCGAGAAAGAGAATCGCGGAGAATGTGAGGAAGTGAGTCGAGAGGATGAGAGAGATTGTAAGTGGTAAGACCGAGAGGGGATGAATATGCATCAGAGAAGTATAAGAGTATAAAACACCCTACCGAATTCATAAGGTGATATCGTTGGTTCCGAAGAAGAAAGAGCGTCAGGAATTGGCAAGCAAATTTACGAAGTAATAGGAAGTAAAAGAAAGGGCTAGTGCAAGTGAGTAGAATGAAACCAGAGTTAAGGATAGGCAAGAGAGTAAGTCGGAATAAAAGGGAGAGAAAGAATCCAGTAAGACAATGGAAGGGAACACGCATGAAGGAGAAAACACACAGGCATAGAGTTAGGGAAGAATCATGGAAAGAGAGGTAAATGTGATAATGTCTACGCTCTGTTGCACCAACTTCGAGAGTACGCTCATGGATCACTAATAGAGAAAGGTATGTGAGTAAAGGATGAGAGACAGATAAACATACACCTAGGTGACTAGGGCATAGATGAGAGAAAGAGATATATGGAAGAAGTTAAACGAAACGCACCATAACGAGGGGTCATATTGAGGGAAGGTCCTAGATGGAATGGTAGAACACAGTTGTAGCCTATATAGTTCTGGGTGATAGAATAGTGACATATGGATTTTACAATGTAGCTAAGAGTGCGCAAAAAGGCTGAACATAGCATATGGTCCTGTTCTGCTCGATAAGTTCCTAAAAGGGCGAGGAGTTTGTTTAATTCTAGATCTACTATCATGTATAATTGGAAGTGAAGGTGTAAAACAGGTATAGATCACTGCCCCAACTAGGATCTACTAGGATCAGTGAAACTCCTTTCTTCACGACCAGATCTCTGAGAGCGTGAGAATAGACCTATGAACCTTGAGAACACAAGAGAAGATTTATAGAATAGGACTCATATTAGCAACAAGGATGGAGTATAATTATGATGCGAAGAAGTTTGAAGAAAGAGTTTTGCTATTATGGACTCTTTAAAAAATGAGTAGGAAAATAGCAAGAATATGAAACAGTCTATAAAAAGTATGGGCGATAGTTAAGCATTAAGGGAGAAGATGAAAAGCAGGATTACATATAATCTCGCTCTGTCGTGAAGGATAGGATTTGGGGACTTAATCGTATGCCAGGGTGAAGCTTCCGCACACTACGCAGAGGGAACAAGGATAGATAAGGTGAATTATAGAGAACAGTAGCAAGGAAATTGTAGTAGTTTGTAACGAAGCAGAGCTTTCAGCGTGGCACAGTCATTGCGGGGATATCACATCAACCTATCCGCAAAGGGAGGTTAGTGGAATTTTAATTCTGGAGCGCATGTTCTCGTGCTAAAAAAACTACGATTGAGAGTGAAGACAGGGAAAAGGAAAGGAAGATCGCCAATCCTGGAAGGTCCACCAAGAAAAGCGCTTGCCCATCTTAGAGAAACTGTTTGACGCTGTACGAATGTCGATAGTTTCTGGGAGGTTCGCCAAAGTTATACCACGGAAATCAGAGAGGACACGTATATACGAGAGAGCGCGAGGTTGAGTGGATTTCCCTGGTAGACGGCATAGGAAAGGCGCTCTTAATGAAGGTAAAGGAGGATGGACAAAAAGTGAGACATGGGAGGATGCATTGGTGAAGATAAGATAGGGCAATGCTCTTCTATATATGAGTTATAGTACGTTCCTGCCACCTTAGGGGGTTCAAGTGTTGAGTTGAAGTTTCAAGAGAACTGGAGCAATGAGGTGAGGAAGGAATAAGGAACCTAAAAAGAAATTGTTAAGAATGTTGGAAAAATTAGACTGTAAAAAGTAGAGGACCAATTGGACCTTTATTTTCAGGAGCCTGCGGCACGAAGAAGTTAGGCTATAATAACTAGTAAGAACGATAGAGCGGAATAAGTTAGGAGCAAAGACGAGTTTTTAAAAGAAAAGTGATGCTGCCCTTGTTATATGAGTTGAGCTTGCATCTTGTCTTAGAAAACATTTTTGTCTATGTCTAGTATAAGGTAGGTACCTTAGCGCACATTATTGTATTGCGTTATTAAATGTAATAATATTCTCTTGGGGCGTTGTGAAACTTCGTTTCTCGTATATAGTAAGTACTTCCCTTGCACGTGACGTAATTTGTAGTGAAGGCAGGAAATGGTAAATATTTATGAACGCAGAGAGTAGGATAGGAAAGTAAACATGTGAGGGTAAATTGCTGTTTTTGCAGTAAGGGCTCATCCGGAATCTAGACGCCAACAGGATTAGTTCCACTCTGGGGGTCACGCTAGTCCCTTGTTATCCCACTGATGGGAGTAAACTTTAAGCTCTCACGGGTCACTAATGTTGTACTTGACGCAAGCGGATCACGAAAGACAATGACACTTACGTCTGAATATCGGAACGACGTTATGAATGAAGACGCATTGTGAATGACTTGCTCAAGTCAACTGAATACATGCTTACGCTTCTAAACCTCAATTTTATTTCTGTGCGATCAGTATATAAATTTCCGTAATTTGATCGTCTGCCCATATGCAATAACTATTTAATTATCTTCAAGAAACTGAATTTGATTGAGCAAATCTTGAGATTCCTATGATTCCTGTGATTTGAATGTCCGCCTAATTTAGGTTAAGCGTAGAGAATGCAAGTTACGCAATGCCCCCCCAATCGGAACTGGAACTGTGGATACATGAACCCCGATGCAAAGTTGAACTCAAGAGAAGAACGAGTAGTACCGAGGAGTCAAGGAAAATGGAGCTGAGTTGGGAGAGAAGAGTATTAAAAATATAAGAAAGAAATTGGATTCTAAAGGTTGATTAGGTTTATGTTTTGAGCGATAGGGAGGCGATATCATTGTGGGTTGTATTTAAGAAGAGATATCGCTACTAGTGGTGATACACACACTTAGGGTCTATCTGGGTGATACGCTTCAATGTCTTTGGTCTATTGGTGTATGGGTGATTAGTGGAGTATCGGCTTTTTGCTTGTGTAAATTAGGTATACTTTTATTCCCTGATCCTCCATGGTATCACGTTTAGGAGATGCTTATGTAATCGATTTCGGCCTCTCCCCAATCCTTATATTAATGAAATATTAATCGGTATGAGAGGAACCCAACCATTCAGTGTTATGGTACATTGAATCCTAAATAAGAGGAAACGGAATCTTATGATTAATACTATCTCAGTATATGTGGAAGCTAAGAAATGTATATGCAACATGTCTCGCACGAAGTATTTAGTATAATGGTAATTCAAAAATAGAGCGTTGAAGTCTGTTCTGAGTCTAGGAGAAACTATTGTATGCAGAATGACTTACAAGCATTAATTGTTAGTAAGAAGGAAGAATATGTATTTTACGTACCGTACAAGAACTCGTTATAGTATGAAAGTTCAGACTTCTCGAGTAAGAAGAACGTGTTTACAAGTGGAGAAGATTGTATGGTTTATCTGTATAGTGCCATCATACTATTTAACCTCATCCTAGCTAGTTTTGGCAGTATACGGTGGAAATTATATGAAATAAAGCCTTTATAGTTTTGGATATATATATATATACAATGAGTTAGGAATGAATTCTTAGCCATCTGGGTCTCAACAAGAGGCAAAGTCTTTACTTGGGGTTGAGAGAAGTTGGAGGAAGTGTGGTATTTCTGATGCTCCAGCGGATGCAATTATCGAGCGTGCATAAAGCACGTGTGGGAGATGTTGGTCAAGGTCTCCCCAAATGAAAGCCGCGCCCTGGTCGCAAAAAATACGCGACACGATAAAGTAGTAACACAACACAAAACTGGTCACACCACTGTGGCCAGGGTAGGATTTATTTAATTTTGGTTATTTGTATTTTTATTTTTTTTTATTCTTATTGATAACATTTTTAAATACCACACAGTCAACAATAACTGGAGCAAAATTAGGAGCAATACAGCTCTAGAGGAAACCAGAACAGGTAAAAAGCACTCTATAAGATGAATATGGAGGATATGAGTTATTACTCGTGTTTAAAAGTTTAATTTTGACTGGTATAAATACAGCATTAAGATTCTATAATAAAAAAACGGGCAATTTTAAAAAAATATAGCTAAAAAACAAAAGGTTAAATTTAACAATTTAAATCCTTACAGTGGAATAAACCAGAAAGTTCAAAAACATTTTCTCGAATTTCATAATTAATGGCTCAGAGTAAAATATGGAAGAAATTGTCACTCTAAAATATTTACAAACTTGATAATAACATACAATGAAAGTATTTTCACAAATGAATGAACAAGTACTTTATTGCTCAATGTATTATTTTTTTTATGGTAATATTGTTACTATTAGATGAGAACAAATATTCATGTAATTTACGTTGTTAGACTTTACTATATGATAATTAATATTAAACATATATATTTTTATTTTTCTATTTTTTATATAATAATATATTATTAATAAGGACATGTCTATATTATACTAACAAGTGATTTGTTCATATATGTATTTATTATTTTTTTGTTATAATGAAATATTTTGATCCAACTATATGTTACTATTATATATATAATATTATATCAAACAGGGAAGATTCTTACCCTATTCATCAAAGCCGGGGATCCCGAACACGAAGAACTCGGGCGTTGCTGAGTTATTAGTGAGTTAACAGTAAACCCAGTTTGCTTATTCACTAGAAATAAAATATATTTATAAGTTAATTATATTTTTTTCCTAATTATTAGATGTATTATTTAAGGTAAAGAAACTTTGATAAGATATTATATTTATTATATTTACTATACTATATTCTTTATAATTTTATATCTTTTCTATTTTATTTGAATACGTCATTCATTCATGAAACACATAATTTATTCATTGAATTCGTACTTGCGGCGGCTGTATTATTAATATATTGGCAGCTATACTATTTATATATCTATTTATCTATTATATCTTCTTCGTTAGTATAGGTTATACATTGGATATACTCAATTAAATTCGATTATATACGGTGTTGGTACATTATCCCCATATAACGTAATTATTTATTGGATATTTTAGTATATTACCGTAAATATAATAAAGGTTGATAGTAGGGTACAATATATATATATATATTAATTAGTATACATATTAATAAATCAAGTTATATATATATATATAAGTATAGATATATCATTATGGTAATAAAATAATAAATTGAATTAAATGAATTATATAACATATATTAATAATATAATATATATATAAATAATAATTTTATGAAATTATTATAAAAATTAAGGAATATAAATAAAGAAAGTATAGGAAGTGGTGGCAAAGAGAGAGAAACCTACAGGTCCTGTATCCATAGAGTAGGTTTCTGATTAATGAGAGACACCATGCGTGAGAAAAACACTGACTTGCATTCAGAAAATCTATAAAGGAGTACATAAGCTGGGCAGAAAAAGCCCTGCCGGAAAGAGATAAGTTAAGTTTTGAAAACCATGGAAGAACCGGAAAAAATTCCCGGATTAAATTCGTAAGCTTAAAAAATAGGGTGTTTTATTTTATTTCGTAAGAATTTGTTCAGTTAATAAAAAAAGTAAAAATGTGAGAATTATCAAAGTGTTTGCATATTTGCATTTTTAGGGAGCAAACTTGGACCAGTACTTGGACTTATAATCCCATTGGAAAAATTAATTGAAGAGGTCGTCGCTCCGATGAAATAAGTGGCATGAAAACCGAGTATTACAAAAAGTCGAGATACTTGTATAAATCTGATAGCAAAGATAACCAGAAAAGACATTAGTTGATCAATTAAAGGTCCCGGATTGGATGTTTGGCCGGGATACCCGAAAATCATAGTAGTGACAAAAGTTAACAAAAAAAAAGGATAATTTCTCAATCTGTAAGTGCTTTACCGTATTTTTAAAGGTAAAAAGAGTCCGAATTAGATGACGTATCTACTATTTTTATAAATCGAAGTTAATTACTAAAATTAGGGTTATTAAGTGTTGATGGTGAGAGACAAGATGAATTTATAAGATTAAAACCATGAGGAGAGAGTGAAAGCTATTCCTGAGAGAGCTATAAATAAATATTAAGAGATCTAGTCGAAAGAGATTTTGTCGAATTTTAAAAGAGTGTCATTTTAAAAAACATATTTATTTTTGGGTTTGAACAAGATTGCATAATAATTGATGTAACTGTTTTTCCTTTCTTTGGGTATTTTAAAAGTGTGATGTTTACTTGTCTCCAGCCTTGGGTCCTGTTCGAAGAAGATTTCGCCCTCTGTTTAAGCTGTCAATCCAATGTGAAATATTATAATGAATCAGATATTGTACAGAGTGTAGGTGAAAGTATACTATCTTGTATATAATAAAATGTCGCTGTCAACTGTATTACACCGAAATGGAAAGTATATGATTTTCCCTCACAGATACAAGATATAAGTGAGTTAAACTTATATAATGAAATTGAAATCATAAGATATTAGGCACATTATAAGTAAAGGATAATTTGAAACTTTTATATTTAAATTTTACTAATGTTCTCAATGTAGCTATGTTATATAATTAATATTATATAAAACTAATTTATTATTGGTTATTAAAATATATAACCACTTTTACATTTTATTAATTCAGTCCCTCTTGTGTGAGGGCGGGGAGTTTATATTAAATTTTTTTATTTATTTATAAATATCCCCACCACACCACCCCTCCCCCTTTAATATAATGCTCGGCTATATGTGGTTTATATTGTAGGTCCGACAAGCTAATCCCGTTATTTTGTTATGGTTAATTATTGTTTAGTATTTTCTACTTGTGGCTTTAGGCTAAGGGGTAGGTACTATATATGGTACGCTAAATTTAGGTCTTCTCAGGGTCTCCCGATCATGTAGGTTCGAAGTAAGGTTTGATAGGAACGAGAGTGGACGGAGGAGTGGGATTGATAAAGGGTTAGTTTAATTAATTAAATTGGCGGGATATTTGGTAACAACACATAAACGTGTGTTTGTTGGTACAATTTTTTATATAATATTATTGTAATGTATATGTTATTAATAGATTAAGGTTAACGGTATGCTATAAGTATTACAGGATAATTACTTGTGTAGTATAAAATTTTTTAATGTATAATTATACTATAATATTATATAATATGTTAAAATATTTGGATACTTATATATATATCTTTGTTAATATAATTTAAAATTATTTAATGAGTGTTTATTATTTAATTGTTTTAACTATTAGTAATTATATTTTTTGTATCTATA
Organism: Trachelipus rathkii; assembly: GCA_015478945.1. NCBI lineage: Eukaryota > Metazoa > Arthropoda > Malacostraca > Isopoda > Trachelipodidae > Trachelipus > Trachelipus rathkii. The sequence goes on from JABUQX010126057.1 coordinate 28,157, forward strand.
ATCATAATACTTCCCCATATCAATCCTGGAAGACAGACCTATCACTATGACTCTATTTCTATTAGATTAATTTTCAATTTAATATTGTAGCTCCGGCTTTTATTTTATTTCTTATAGTAAATTACCTAGCTACAAAAATGGCCTAGGCTTTAATATTAATTCAGAATGAGGAAAGAAAGTAGTATTATGTATGAATGATAAGTAGTTTAGTACGTATATTATCAAATGGGCAATACTTGCTGGCAATATGATAATCCATTGGAGTAATTAAGGGTCATTTAAGGTGAGTATAAAAAATGATGGGGTTGTATTATATAAAAAGGATTATTAAAAGTTTTGGAAGAATGTAATATGGTATGTGAGTTTATAATACTGACCTAATGTATGCTTGATAGGTTCTATCCGAGTCTTAGTGGTGTGTAGACAGCCGACTAAAGGATAATTGGATGGTTGTTCAGTATAATAATATTTTAATAATATAAGAGCGTATGGGTTGTCTCAATCTCATTTTTAATTAATGTACCACTCGTAATTAATTCAGTATATGCGGGATTTTTTATAGAGAAAAAATTGTAGCATTTTTTGTATTTAATATGGCTTCTATAGAAGTATAATTTTAAAAAAGTTTAAGCGAGTTGTTTATCGGTGAGGGATAGGAAAACCAATTTTTATTTTAATAATAATAATATAGTAAATGAAGAACAGAAAGGATGCATGAGTTAATATTATTTATAGAATCTAGATTAATATTATTTATAAAATTTATAATATTCATTAATTATTATTATTATGTATAGTGTTATTAATCAATTGGGGAGTAGTAATTAATTGAGTATCAACATCTTAAAGAAGGAATTCACCCAAAACTTTTGCGAGGACAGATTTATTAATAATAGAGATTACCAAAGTAATTTGTGAAAATATGAATGAATTGAAAAATTGAAAAAAAAGAGTATTAATAGATGAGGCGCCATGAGGGGTCAAGTCCATTCAAGTAGCAAAATTAGTAATTATGATTAGTAAAGGATAATTATCTTATAGAGGATTGATAATGTTTTTATTATTTAGTTGAATAATTATTGTAATAAATTAAGTAGAAGTGATATTGATAAAGCTTGAAGAGGTCCAGCTAAGGTTATTGGATAGATAAATGATTGTGTAAGTAATATTATACTCATTGTAGTTACTACATGGAAGTTAGACGATATTATTTTAAGGGAAGTATGCTATGAGATTTCTATATTATTTTTAAATCATATAGGCTTTAAGATTATACAGGGATGATGTTTCTCCCAGATTTCCCTAGAATAATGTTTGTTACCTCATTGCATTATAATGCTAGTACTGAAGTTGGAATGAATTATAACAGTTGTGGTATTGGAATGCGATTAAAATGATTAAATTATAGTAAATAGATGAGATATTTCTTATATGACTTTGAGAAATAATTAAAGAGGTTCATAGAGTGGCTTTCTTCCATACAAATGCACTATTCAGTTAATCATGCAGGAGTTGCCTACTATTTCCTGACTCTAAATCGATTACTGAAAAACTGGCCTTGCTGCATCCTGAGTGATTTAATATATAAGGTAATATTATAATATTTATTATAGTATTATTGAAACAGATTATCATATATTAGTAGTATATTATTATTTATTTTTTTGTAAGAATTTCTTTCACAAATGCTTTTAGAACTTTTCTATTAGATCTATTTCATGATTTTTGTTTTGTATCTTATTGTTTTCTCTTTAAGTTACTATTAATCGAATTGCTTTGTTTTTGGCATCAGTTTCTTTTGTCAGTGTTTATATATTTTTGGGTGGAATATTAGTTGTTTAATATTATTTTTTTTTTTTTGCACTGTCTTTATTGGATTATTCCCAGCTCCCCTGAAATATATATAAAATATGGTTGATGTGTTGAATTATGTTTTTTTTTAGTCATCTCATATTATGTATTTCAGGTATATTGTTGTTAGAATGTTGGGTGAATGTAACGTTTGGATTGATTTTAGGGAAATATAAGTTGTTATTTATTTGTTTACTTGCAGACTGTAGTTGAATCGGATTATTAAATGAATTTTTAAGAGGATTATTGGTATAGTAGTATTAATATAATTGTGTTATTGTAGATTAGTTGTTATGTATTATTCGTTATGTGTAAAAAAAATAGTGAAGAAACGCCCAAAGTTGAATTATTTACTAGTGTATGTTTTTGCATTATAATCTTTGGGTAAGATCAATGATATTCTTTATAAATAGTAAAAGATATATGGGCTAAAGGATAGAATAATTCTCTTTTTTTTTTTATATTTTTTTTATTTTTATAGATTGTTGGTCGTTTTTTAGGTGTATTTATTTACCTTTTGTATATATTCGTGTTGTGTAACATTTTATTAGGTGGAAAAAGATGGAATGAGGTGTGTAAGGCTTAAAGCACTTTCTAGGTTTGCATAGGGGAGTTTTCTGAAATGTTAGATTTATTGTGAGGCCACTTTGATTTTATATCTTTTTTGAAATCTTTATTCCTACTTTTTTTGATTTCTGTTGGAATTGTTAGATTTTTTTTTTTGAGGTGCTCCTTTTTAATGATGTATTTGGTCATTTTTATTGATTAGTGGGTGGTATGGTTGTGGAATGTAGTTATTTTACATCTATTAGATTTGTTAGTATTATTTTCGATCTGCTGGTAAGTTGATGTCGAAGAAGGTAATGCCGAGATTCATATATGATTATTCAATGCATGTTGTCGGCTGTTTTGAACATGACATGAACTTCAGTGAAATTTGTGTCAAGACTCCTGAGCAATGAACAGAAAGAAGGTCGATCGCGTTTCTGTCTCTACGGAACTCAAACAACAAGTCAGAGATTAAACCAACTTTATCTCCAATATCATCTTTCACTCTAGAACATTAGCGGGGGTTGCCCAACACCCGCGCCATTTTTAAGCGTGATACCATGAAAGTGATTTTAGATCGCACTTTTAGTCTTGTGTACCTTCAGTATTTCTAGAGGCTTTCTGGGGAGATGTTTATTTTGGCAGAACTCTAGATTAGGTTTTTGTGTATTTTGCTATTCTAACAGTTTAACACAGATTGCTTTTATTCTTATCGTTTTTTTTTTTGTGATTTTTATTTTTTTTTTATTTTGTTCATTTTTTTTTTTTTGTCTGGTAGCTAGCGTCACAGTATAAATATTTTTACTAAATATTCCGTTTATTGAAACTATTTTTTGTTTGTGTTTTTTTTTTTTTTAAATAGGGTGTGTTTCAAATTTTGTGGAAGAAGATTATTTGTTCTTAAGTTGATTATAAGTGTTAGTTTGTAATGTATGGTTTCGATTGTTGGTAATATGTATTGGTTAGTTTTTATTTTAGTGTTGAAAAGAAATGTTTTAGTAATAAAACAATTTAATTTGATAGGTGATTTTTGATTTATCATTTTCTTTTAGTTTTGGTTTTTTCTATTGAGTTTTATTTTTTACTTATCTATATTTTGTTAGGTTACTTTGTTAGATTACGTTTCTTTGTGTTTATTTTGTGATAATTGTGATGTTGACTTTTCGCTTTTGTTCGTTATGTGGTTTTGTTTTTTTCTTTGTTTGTTAGTTTTTTTAATGTGTTTTATGTTTGTTGTGGGGGGATTTAGTTTTATTTTATGTTAGTCCTAACTTACATTCATGTTTTTGAGTATTTATTTTTTCATTATGATTTACTGATCTAACTCTATTCATCATATGCCGATGAAACTCGACCCCTCATTCTCAAACTCATTTCCAAATTCTGCTCCTCTTGTGGAAGTTTGTTTAATCTTTTAGAATTGCCTTCTCGTCTTAGTTCTTTATCGATTCTATTTATACCTCGCTTGATGGCCTGGATAGAATTTCACGGGTGGTGGGTCGTCTCAACCTTGTGAATTCAAATTTTTAAAAAACTCAACTTCTTCAAATCTCCTTCTCTAAAGACACCTTCACCACTTTCCTATCTCTTCTCGGACGGTTCTCGTCTTCGTCTCTCCTGTTGACACTATAAACATCCTTGGCTTTAACATAAAACAAAAAAAATTCTTGGAAACCTCACAATCACAACGGTTGCTAAGGCCTGGGCCGCAAAAGAAACTGGGATTCTGGTATTGACTGGAGACACTTTTTTTCACCGTCTCCACAGTTACTCCAGGTTAGTACAAGGGACAGCATCCGCCCTTGTATGGAGTGTACTGCTCTCATATCTGCTGGGGTGCTCAGAGTTTCACTCCCTTTCACCCCGGCTCTTTTCGGATAGGATCGAAGTCAAAGAGAAAAAAGACTTATAAACTGTCCCGTTCTTTCTAGTTCACAGTTAACCCTCTATCTTTTGCGGCGCGATGTTGGTGCTGGTTATCTCTTGTTCTATAGGTACCGTAGCGGCAAGTGCTCGAGGGAGCTTCGCCACTGCGTGCCACCACCTTTTAAAGACAACCCTCGTAGCACAATAGGGGATGCGTGTCGGCACATGAGTATTGTGGTTGAATATTAGCAACTCCAGACCAGTTCGCTGTGGTGCCTCCTTCTTTCTGCCACCTCTGTTCTGTGGAATTCTCATCCAACTCCTTCTGTGTTTCTACTCAATTTTAATCTCCTCACTTTAAAGCCCGCGTCTGTGCTCATCTGCTGGATTTGCGTTAGTTAATCGTGAACTTTTGAGCGTACTATTACCCCTCCTTGAATAGGGCTTGCCCGTTATGCGGGGTGTCAATTGAAACTGTAAAATTATATATAATATTATTAATTATATTATATTATAATATATATATAATATATATATATATATTATACTATTAATATTATAATATATATTAATGTAGTAATATAATAAGATAATAAGTATGAATATAAGTGATATTAAGAGTGAGAAAGTATGATATAATAATTATAGGGTTGTTGTTTTTATGTGGGGGGAAGTAATATTGCTGGAGAGCAAGTCCAGAATAGTCAATTTGCGAAAAATGGTACAAGCTAACCGACCATGCTTATTTTAAATGAAATTAGGTGAAATAAAGATAAGATTTTGCTCACATTTCTGTTTGCAAGCATGTAAGTTGAAATATCTTAAGAAGATGGAGAAATGGCAAAGTTAATGCATCTACCTTTGTGGTATAGGCCGATTAGCAGTGGCGAGAAAGAACTGATCATGTGACAGATTGTTATTTTTGTTTGCTCAACTGACACAGTTAGTTTTGGTAAGAAATTTTATTACATATGTTATTTTATACTAATTTTTTTATCATGTTAATTATTATATGTTGTTTAGTAATTTCATTCAAGAGTGAACAGAAAAAAACAGGCATCATGTTGTTTATCCTGATCTTCCTTCTGCAAGACGCCCAGTTCCTCATGGCCCAGAGGTACCCATACCTGAACGACCTGTTAATCTGGATAATTTCGAAGAGAATGATCAGGAATTTGAAGAAATAGACACGTCTTCATCATATATCGTTTCAAATTCAGAATTAGAAAACATCTAATTCTTTAAATTCAGCCAACTGAACGGAACCTGACCAGAGATTTGGGGTTCGCTATCATAAAAGAGTCAGTCCAGGTACTTGACTGATCAAGAAACTTGCTTGAAAATGAAAGTTAACTGACTGCTCCAGGGACATCATTATTAACTGGTACGGCGAGGTCTATGATTAAGCAGGAGGAAAGAGTTTCAGAAAATTTTTCGCCGTTCCGCGAGAATGACTATGCTTGTATTATAACTAAATGCAAAAAATATTAACAGTGCATTAATGAGGCTATAGGAGGCTGCCTATTAAAAACCAAGAAAGAAATGGAGATTTTTATTGACTTTCTTCAAACGAAGTTTAAAGGGTAAGTTAACCTTTGATATTGGAAATAAGGCAGCATCTGTTCCAGTTGCACACATTGTTCAATTAAAAGGAGTTATACGGAACGCGCTATAGAAAAAGTTTACTGGACTGACTCTCAAGTACAAATCTTCATGAATGGTTGAGCCACTTTGGATATAAAGGTAAAAAATAACTTAGGATTTTATTGAAAGAAAATTTTCAGTAGATACAATTTTTTGTCTTATATAATTATACGATAATACCCCTCACCCTTTGCTTATATGTTATTCTAATTTTGTAATACGGAAGCTCTGCAACTTAAGAAGATTAAGAGAAGAGTAATATAAGTATTCAAGTTACAATTTCACATTTACATTAAATTTGTTACATTGCCCCTGGAATTTATATTAATAAATAATTTATTTTATTTCAGGTTGTGTGTCTTTAATCTTGGATCAAGCGGGGGTACAAGCAGAAAATATCCCCTAGCTTTCTGTTTATGAATAAGCAGAGCCGTTGAATACAGCATTAAATGCGACAAGAAAATGGCCATCGTCGACAGTCACCCTTTGAATATAGGTTTTCATAAATTCATATTAAAAGCCCCCTATCAGTGCAAAAACTGTAATAAAATTTTACTATCCACCACTATCAATAATAAAAATTGGG
>JABUQX010126058.1:0-7500 GCA_015478945.1 Trachelipus rathkii
ATATATGTTAGGGTACTTTAGAACAATACAATAATCATATTATTAAATAATTATATCAATAGTATTTATTATTGATCAATATATAATCTTAGATCTAATTAATCTTATTTATTTATCTTAATTATCTAGAGATGAAGACCTTCATCACAGTAATAAGAGAATTGGCGGGGCAAAGCGTTATAGCGTAAGAAGACCATTAAAAGACGTAATAAATATCTGAGAAATATGTATTTTAGAATTTAATAACATGATTTAATTCTTATAGGAGAATACTTTATAACTCTGCTCATTCTTGAATGTAGTCTAGAAGAGCAGATAATAATAAATTGTATTAATATCACCTACTAAGAACGTAAGTACATTTTAAAGTAATTATATATTAAATCTTTAAATTTAACTTTCCACAAGAATAACATCACTCGATGGCTTCTAAACAACAACTGTTTTTATATAACTAAGAATCAACCTTTTTGCCTCATTTAGAAGACAGAAAATAAAATAATCAAAATGAGTTTATGTTAGCTAATAAAATTTGTTAAGTTGAGCATAACCCTTAGAATTTCCATGGAAATGTCATAAATAATATGACATGAAAAAATCAGTAGAACCATATACTCAATTAAGATCAAGCTATAGAGTCTAGACATAGATCAGATGCAAGGAAATCCATCAAGCTCAGATGGAGTAGCAGTGACTAAATGGATTTAGAAGAGCGAACCCCCCCCCATATAGCTACGTGGTTACAGTTTACCATTGACAAGCTAAAGACTTATAACTGAGAGATAATTTATTTACATATAATTATTTTTTGCATGTTAATCAGGTATTGTAAATGAAAGAGATATTAGCATAGAGTTTTGATTTTAAAAGTTACTGAGCTTCAAGATAAGACTTCAAAATAATATTAAAGTAGGTTTTAGAGATTTTTTTTAGAATAGAAAACAAATATGTTTTAAAAAAAAGAATAAAACAAAAATAAAAATACTTTTATAGTAGGGACACAAAAAACATATACTAGTTTAATTTAAAGAGTTATCTGAGTTTAACAACATCGTCAAATATTTTCACTGAACCTGTATACCACTGACTATTTTAGTTTTTGATTGAAACGCGGAAATAAGATGAGTGAAATTATTTACATGAACGAGCCATTGAATACTGGAATGAAGAGGATTGTTGAACACCCTAACATGCGCTATGCTAAATGGCAATAGTTTCACCGTTTCAATACCAAATTTTTAAGATCATAGAGATCTTAAATACTTAAAGAGCATTTATATGGTTTATTACAATATAATATATATATAATGTATATGAGTATCTTATTAATTGATCTACTTATTATATTAGTTCTCATATATTAAATTATCAATAAATTATGATATCAAAATATATTATATAATTATATATATTATAGTAATTAATGAAAATAGAAATCATAAGGGAAGGGATTAGTGAGGGTAAGATAGAGGTACGTATATATATGCTTTTATTTTGAGTAATGAGAATATTAATACTTAATTAAGATATGATTTAAAATTTAATCTTAAGCCGCATATCGTATTTATGCTTATCTATTAACAATCTCAAATTATTATGATTAAACTTCTCCCACTTTCCATCGTATGTTCAAATATGTAAAAATGGTAATGATAAATTGAATAAAAGTCGTTATATTCCCCATATTCGTTTTTTTGCGTTAAAATATGGGGAGATTTATGGTTCCCTTATTTATGAATTAGAGATAAAGGAACAAATAACAAAAACTCAACTGAGTAAAAAAATTACTCAATTAAATCAACGTCTTTGTTGACCCTCATTTTGCAACGTGTCGCAATAATACCGTCTGTGAATTTTGTTCTTTGCTGTTTTCACTATCTGTGTATGAAATATACCGAATACACATTAATGTCGTACAATCTGCCGTTTATTTTTGCCTTTTTTGAGATTCGATTTCGGTTGAATATTCGTTAAAGACGTCGTGATCCTATTTCATGATCAATACAAAACTATAATAGTTATGGCTTTCTCAAGTTTTAACTTTGCAATAAGAGATCCTTTTTCCTTCAGTCCAACGGCGTTTGGTTTGTTGATCAAGGAACTGTTCATAATCTGCTTCATCTTCAAAATTTAAAGTGGATGATGAAGTTGAAGGCTTGTTTATATGTATTTACTTCATTAACTTCTTGGCATTTTTCAGTTCCACTTTCTTTTTGCGCTACAGGTTGTTTTGAAGAATTATAATTAAATTGCTGCATTCGAATTGCTATATAACTGAATGCTATCTTTCCATTGAGCTTTTTGTAAGTATTATTGTCATCCAATAAGTTGTGTGCTTTTCTGACATATTCATCTACGTTCATAACAACCATGATATTTCCTTTATCCGACCTAGTAGTTATAAGGTTTCTATTTTTTGTAGATTGTATAAGGCATCAAAAAATCTTTTTCAGAATCCAGATTGTTCCATAAAGTCCTTTTGTAACTTTAAAATTATTCCAAATAGTATGTTATAGTTTAAATCATTATCTTTGTTAAAGCTTTTCCATTTTTTGTAATTTAAAGTTTGGTTTATCCAAGGATCGGGGTTGGGTAAGGAAAAGCTGAGACCAAAATTCAGTAGAGATTTTTCTGTATGGCTAAGATTATGGTCAGACAAATTTAATTAATAATTGCCTTTAGTATCTAGTGTAGTAAAATTACCGAGCTATTTTTTATTTGGCATAAGAAATTTTGCGCTATAATTTAAGTAATTAATATTAGCGAGGTTATGAAATAATTTAACAAATAATAATATACCAGTAATTGCAATTTAAAATTTAAAGCACCCCTTATAGTTATAAAGCACAAACTCTATTTCTTATCGTTACACACACTGTACAATACATACTAAAACACAAAACGTGATATGAAGGAAGTACAATAAAAAAGGATGATATCAATATTTTATTTTGAAAGCCGGACAAACATAAGTTGCAATATGTAGCAATTTTTATAATAAAATAGTTTAATTGTGCAGTATGCGAAGTGTTTTATGCAATTATTAGGCATTGCTTAAGCAATCTTTATTGTGCAGTGTTGAATTGTAAACGCATAGTGGTTCAAACGGTGTGGTGCTGTATGCGGAAGGTTGCGGTAACACAACGTTTCTGATGCTGTGGGGAACGGTGGCGTACAGTAATGAGTGCGGCAGAAACGGTGCGGTGCGGAGTGCAGTGAGGAATCAGGTAGCGTGTAGACAGTTCTAGTTGGACTGCGACAACAGTGAGCGCGTGCAGTGCAGAAATGGTGGCGGTGCTAGTGTCGAATTACGGTGACGCAGTGCGGAAATAAAAAAAATAACTTATAATATAGATAAGCAGCAAGATTCAATATTCAAGAAGTAGCGCAAATTATTATTTCGCAGACGAATGACAGCTAAGAATTGTATATACAAATTTTAAACGTGGGCTATTTCATATATAATATTAAAGAGATGAAAGATAAATAGAGAATACAACAAAAACATGACAGCATGAGCTAATACCACAAAATATATAATAACGTATACACAATATATCCCTGTATACATATGCACTCGATTGACTGTGGATGGAGAGAAAAATTAGAGACATAGCAAGTATGCTTATCACGAAGAAGCAATTAAACATCTAAATAACAGAGACGCATATATGAGACATATAATTAATTGTTACCAATACAATTTCTAAAATAAATATAAGCAAGATAGAAATTTGATAATTGCCTTATAAACGTGTGGCAGAAGAAAATCAAAAAATTATACGTGCGCAAATGAAACTATTGAAACTGAGAGACGCACAGAATTAACTTTTGTTAAAGCGCTTCTGTGTGCGTGCAGTCAAACTTATTACGAATTGACTGTTGAGAGATTTGCTTCATAGGTGCGTCAGGACTGTTGCAGTTGCGTATCACACGGTGCGCATCAGCACAATACGTGGCCGCAATTGACTTTATATGTTGCGCAGGTCTCAAGTTTTGTGTATTTGCTTCATAGAAGTGCGCACACATCTTGAGAAGCGTTCGTGCTTGGTTTTTGTCGTGCGCAACTTTTAACTTAGTAGCTGCTTTCGTGTGCGAGGCTATCACTTATACGTGCTTGAAAAATTAGATTTGGAGTTATTGCTTTCAATTAGGTGCGGCCAGGGACTTTGCAGTTGCTGTCAACGTGTATGACCGCAGTTCAACATCAGTACGTAGTGCAATTGACTTTATAGTTGCGCAGCATTCATTTGTGGTTTGCTCATACGTGGCCGCAGTTGATGTAGTCTGTTTTTTTCAGAGCAGGAATCAATCCTAAGATTTTCATTTGAGACTTTGAGAGTTTGCGTATATAGGTTGCGCATTTCGAGACTTATATGCAATAATATTGTGTGCGCACAGAGGTCAACTTCAATATCCATTGCGCATTGACTTTATAGTACCGCTCGTTATGCCAATTTCAATATATAGACGCAATTGACTTGGTAGTTTGCTTCACGTGTGCGATGCATTGAATTGTGTTTGTTTCAACTCAGTTGGTTGGAAATTGATTTTATGCTGATTTTATTTTCTGAGCTGTGTATTGACAAATTTTTTTGTACTTTTGATTTTAGCAGTGTTGTTTTCTCACGGCGCAGTTGATTATATTTTTTTTCTGCGGTGCTGTTTACATTTGGGTCTTGTGCTTTTGACTGCATTGCTAGTGGTTTTTTTTGGCGCAGATTGATTTTCTTCTGCGCTGATGACATTTTTTATTGCACTTTTGATTCTTCAGTGCGGTTTTCAAGGCGAGTTTGATATTCTTACTTCTGCGCTATTGATCTATTATCTTTCTGCGGCCTGGTGACATTTATTTGTATGCTTTTGACACTCAAAGTCTTATTTTTTTGGAAGCAGTTAATAGGTTTTGTCTGGGCCGGGAAGGTCCCGGAGCTCATTAATGCCCTCTAGTAGCAAACAGTTTGGAAACTATTCACTACTTCTTCACATTTGAAATATAAATTTGTTCACGATGGAAATTATATTAAACGCATTTGATTTTAGCATCTTAAAGGTCACATCGTAGGAGTTCTTCAGCTCAAATGAAAAAGCGCTGCGTCCTTCACTTCGGAGAATAAAAATATAGGCTAGTTTAAAAGCAAACTCCTATTACAGGGTGAGTGAGTTCCCCTCGAGAAAGGGGTGTTTTAAGGAGAAAGCTTACTCTATGCTGCAAACATTTTCCTGAAAAAGGTGATGATACAGAGTCACCTACCCTCATCGACCCTGTTGTTATCAAAACAATTTCTTCGACAAAGGTGACCTAGATATCATCGGCAACATTAAGGCTCAAGATACTCTGATCGAAAACCTATTAAAAGGGGCTGAGTACACCAAGTTTCGACCCAATCCGCTTCTAGACGAAAGAGATTTATCGCTACGGATGCTTACCATCCAATTTTCATTAGGATTTTTTATAGCACAGATCTGAACTTGAAATCGAACAAGTTGTAAACATGATTTTGTCACTGATACAACATAGAAAAGATTCAATGCAAGAGTCTCGTTTTTTCGTCTAGATCACTAATATATTTTTGCGAGAAGTCAGTCAAATAGATGACTGCTTTTATAAGTGAAAAAAGGATGGTGTTGATAATTTTTATCGTATAATTTGGACAGATAGTGTTGTTTTAAGGGGATAACATTAATTATCATCCGGATAGTATGTGCAGTTTATTTAATGATGTTTACTACTTCGATATAGATAGTAATGATCCCGTCACAGTATTTGCATATAATTAACAATAATATTTAATAAAATACTACAAGCTATTAAACTTCGCAATAAATGAACAATTAAAACAATAAAACAAAAAAAGAGAAAATAATAAAGGTCGATGATAAACAAATTAAATCCACAATATTTTATTTAAATGATGTACGAAATAATTCAAATAATATTTTAAAAAATAATATAAAATTAATATATAATATGTAAATTTGCTTTGACAATAATGTCATATAAAAATTAATTTATTTTATTTTTTTTAAAATAGAATAATCGATGCTGTTGTTTTAGTGATTATAAATACAGAATGTTTAAAGCAAATAAAAACAAAATAAATAATATTTTTATAGTAAATAACATTAATTTTTAAAGAAACAAAACAATAAAATAAATAAAGTTTTGTGTTATGTTATAAAATATGACTTGAATCAAATGATCAATAGATCATAATCCAATAGATTTCACAGAAGGGTAGGAGGGTATGAGGGCAGTTTGGAAATTTACACTGATTTAATCTGATTTAACTGCTGCTTAAAGGGTATGTAATAAATGCAAATTTTTTAATGTTATAAAACATATAAAAAGAATAAATTTAGTAAACATTAATCTAAAGAAACAAAAAACAAATATAAATTATAAAAGTTTTTATGTTATGTTATATACAAAATATTACTTTAATCAATAGATCAATAGATCAATAGATCAATAGATCAAGGGTGGAGTGGGGAGGGTGATTTGATTTACTGATTTACGATTTACTGCTTTAGGGTCTCGTAAAAATCAAATTTTTTAAGTTTATAACATAAAAGTTAAATTTTTTAGTAAAAAACAAAATGTAAAAGCAAAATGTGATAAAATAATTAAATTTTATAGTAAAAAATAACAAAATAATTAAACTTATAAAAAAATGTAAAAAAAATAATAAATAAAATTAGATAAAAAAAGTTAAAAATAAAAAGGAAATTAAAATATCTCGAAAACAAAGTATAATAAATGCAAATTAAAACTTACAAAAAAAAAATGAAGTTAGAAAGTTAAAAAAAATAAGTTAGAAAAAAATATAAAATAAAAAATAAAAAAATTTTAAAAAATAAAATAAAAAACAAAATATAAGAAAATTAAAACTTACAAAAAAAAAATAAAGTTTGAAAAATAAAATTTAAAATAAGTAAAATTAAAATAAAAATAAAAATAAAAAAATTAAACACCAAAATAAAAATGTAAATCTAAAAAAAAGTTAGAAAAAAATATAAAAATAAAAACATCAAAATACGACGATTTTTTTGGCCACTGAGTTAAAGAAAATCACAGACCAACAAAAAATAAAAAAAAAAAAAAGAGTTCACACTATTTTACACACAATAATAAATGTAAATAAAACATTAACAAAAGCAAACCAATATATGTCACTGTTTAATTTAAGGAAAACAAATATTATCTTAGCTTAGCGTTTATAAAAGAAAATGAATTTTGAAACATATAAATCTGGTCTTGTCTTCAAACATTTAGAAAGATCGTGGTTATTCTTTGCAAGATAATGCAATTGAAAATAATGTAACATGAAATAGAACACTGAAAACAGTTATGTGGAACATAATGATTTGTAATTATTAAAACGCAATGTTTATCTAACTTAACGCCACCGGTTCACCGGTGTCGGTACCTCTCTGAATCCTCTCCCTCTCCTCCTCATTCTTCTTCATTTCATACTTGCTCATGTTTACCTCTCTTTT
>JABUQX010126058.1:10000-12500 GCA_015478945.1 Trachelipus rathkii
TATATATATATTATTTAATATATATATATATATATATATATATTGTAGAAATTAAATAGGTTCAAGAGGTTGTTTGTACTCGTAAAACGAATCTCGCAAAGAGGAAACTTTTTTTTGATTCGACCCAATTTTAAAAATAGCGATTACGTACTACGTTCTTAGCAATAAAATTTGACATAAAAAACCTATTTAAAATGCGAAGACGAGGATAATATAACAATGCATTATGCATGATAATAATACCGTAATAAAGAAAATATGACGGAATAAATTGCTAAGAAGTGCTTACTCACATAACAAGAATTTAATAATTTCTTGCTTGGTGATAGTTTGGCTTACGACATATTGTCCGAGATTTAAATGGAGTCTTTCATTGTTGCTTCGCAAAAAGAAATGGTGGTACTTCTGAAACAGGTTAAAGGCTTAAGTGCCATCCAATCAACTCTCCGTCAAACGTTTTATAATCAGTGTGGGATCCTTCGGTTTTCTCGGACCTAAGGCATGATATCTCTGGCTGGTCTAGTTTTCGCGGATGTTGTATATTTATTCCATTAGTAACAAACACGTCACTCATGCATCATTTACGTCAGGGTAAGACGAAATTAAGCGTTAATGTGAAGGATAGCTCACATTTTCCTGCCCCAACCAGTCTCGAACCTTGATTAAATTTTAAGGCCTTCTTGTAGAGAATATTATATAGACTTCGTCTAATCGTGGATTTGTTTGTTGTGCATAAGTTCAGCGTATTTGAACTTTTTGTCACATCCTTTTACACTCTTTAACAAAATCTTTCAGATATATTATGTGAAATGGTCATAAAATTTCCGAAACCTCAAATGGTAAAGTTTAAAATTGATAGTTTCCTTACGGTTGTGAAAATAGTAATAGGGCTTAAAATTAAAAGCTTTGGGTGCTCACCCACATATTCTTATCAAGTTTGAATTCAAGAATCAAAAGTTTTGAAATAAATTTTAGAGGCATGGTATGAAAGCTGGACGGTTGGGAGAATTTCCCTATATCTGGATAGAGCGAACAAGCACAAGCTTCTCTATCTGAGAACATCGTGAATACAAAGACGAAACATTATGAAAATAGGTTTTAAATTTAGAAGAACAAGATTTATGAAATGAATATAGATACCATTAAGAATATTACAAATTTTTATATTATTCTTTCATAGAGTAGCAATGAAAAATAGCTCTGTAATTGCCCAAAATAGAATATGGAAAGTAGAATTTGTAGGAAGAATCTAGTCTAACAGAGAGAAAAACAAATGCGGAAGAGTCAGTGTAAAACAAGAGAAGAAAATAGGAGAAGAAGAGGATGAAGAGGAATTGATGTTGATAAAATGCTTTAAAAAACTGAAAAAGAGTGCCAATATATATATATATATATAATATATATAATATATATTATATATAATATATATTATATATAATATTTATATATATATAGTAAAAAAATTAAATATATATAATATATAATATATATATATATATATATATATATATATATTTCCTTTCAAGTAATTGTCATTATAGTAGAGTCAAGTATAAAATTTTCCTGATTTCGAAATGAATTGCAAAAGGTCTCAGTTTCAGGAGTTTAATAACATCACTTAATGGAAATATTCCATTTGACACATAACCTTTGAATGGTCAAATGACATCAATTTTTGCATGGTTTAATGGAAGAGTAAAGATAATATAATCTTTCGTCCTATAGTAGAGAGAACAAACTCGTCTGTAAACTTTACTCTCTACAAGGGAGCCTTCCTTCAAAATCAACAATCCAAATTGCACTGATTCAATTTGATCGAATCATATTATCTCTTTTACAGCAAGTTTTGTAAACTGATTTTGAAAAAATATAATATCTATTTTCCCATCAAGAAAAGTATTTTGCGAAACATATTTTACTGCTCTGAATATTTACTAATAAAACCTAAACTGATTTAATATTAAATGCTAAAAACGAGAATTTTCTAAAAAAAAATTTTAACAAAAAATATCTTTGAGGAAGGACAAGAGAAATACAAAAACGAGAGGCTGTAAAAGAACCCAAAAGAGAAAAACAGAAAGACAACGATTAGATAAGAGATCAGATTTTGCTCTTTCCAGTCCAAAAAGAGTAAATTGGGATATTACACTAATTATTAAATTAAGAATAGGAAGAATAAATCGAGTTGACCATGTTTATCACTAAATTTAGAGGAAAATCAATAACGTGCTAAATACTGAAATCCTCAAACATTGAAAGTTAAGATAAAGAAAATGAAAGAGATGCTATCCATTTTTGAGTCAGTATAACAGAAGGAATGTAAATCATCTTTAGAAGTATAAAATCAAATGAACGGCAAACTAATATGGACAAATGAGTGTAATGTTCCAGACCAACTTAACATCTATTTTCTCGGGGAGAAATATCTCATCTGTCCAACACAGTGTGTGTATGTATAGTCTTAAAACTATGACAGTCATATATATATATATATATATAT
>JABUQX010126058.1:17500-20000 GCA_015478945.1 Trachelipus rathkii
TTGGTGTAATCTCCTTGCTGCCCCAGCAGAAAAATAATCATTTTCAAATTCACACAAATTAATCATCCATGAAGATAGTATTGCAATCTATCCAGAATTTTCTTGATGTTGGCATACTCTTCTCTTATTTGTACAGAGTGTCCTATTGGGATTGAACCATATATATTTATGTTGTTTAGTAACGCACATTTCAAACTTTTTTTTACTACTGTCAATTAAAAGTCTCCATTCACTTTGAATCATATGCGAGCATTCCCGTATTGAGAAGGATCCCTTCAACATCATTACAATAAACAAGTTGACTATCTGTGGATGTACTTTCGCAGTGTTGCTTCTCTATTATGATAAAAGGAGACACTAGTACCAGGTCTGAGTATTCCTTTCTCCTTCAGCCTGGAAGCCAACAATTCAGCAGACTGCTTTGGCAAATACAAATCTCTTACCAGATCACTCAATTCAGGAGGACTATCTGCAATAGATGGCGTATATTAGGTCAGAGAATCATCCTCATCATCTGTAGAAGAAGGTAAACTGATATTTTTAATATCAATCGTAGCTCAGTAAATACAGGCACAGTATTTCCTCACAGTGTTTAACTGGTCGTCTGGCAGATGGGATATTTGGGTATTGTAAGTGGTGTTTGCTTGTCTTATTGAAAATCTTTTACATTGACAAGGCAGAAGTAGCAGTCATCCTAATGGTTTGTTGGTTCTCTCCAAACCATTGGCACACCAAATCTCAGCTTAGCATTCTTTCCTTTAAGCCATGATCGCAAAGTTTCAACACGTTTTGCACACCTTTGTGAGGAGCCCAATATTTGTCTTGGTCTCCCAGTCTTACTTTAAAGTAGGCAAGATACACAATCTTGACAAAGGTATTAATGTTGCGCCTTTGATCCTGCAAAGTGAAGCTCCCACAGATGTAGTAGAAAATATCTGTGTCATTACGGCATCTCCTTTCGGATGTTGTAGCGACTGTTAGATCACAACCTGCAAATGAAAAATATTACATAAATTATGATATGTACATAAAATGATTGTAATATGTAATAATGTAATAAATTGTGGAATGTACATAAAATGATATTAATAAACACACTATTGTCCAAATACAACACCATCTTTTATCACTAAAGCAGTCACTGACTCGCAAGAACTTGCAATCATCAGTGACAAAATGTTAATTTCGGATAAAATCCATGAAAATGGAGTTGGCCGATTGCATAGAAATGGGATGTGATAGAGCAAATCTGAGATCTGATTTGGAATCAGCACCCTCAAATTAGTATGAAACAGCTGGAAACGTCTCATGCCAAATTTTTTTTTTTTTTTTTTTTTTTTGTAAACCAGTGTATTAATGATTTATTTAATATTAAAATCAGTCATGCTCCTTATATTTCAACTATTTTATGTAATTTTAATACATAGTAAGTATCTTCAAAACATCGATTTTAAAACATTTTAATATGTGAGAACAAGGACAGACATACCAAATTCTAGTAATTTAGAGATCTTAAAATATGATGCAGAAATATAATCTTTCTCCAGTTTCTGGTGTAATATTTCCTCACTTAATCGGCAAAATAGTCAGCAGAAAATTGACGATGACGATTAATGGTCCCATCACTAATATTTAACTATTGAAAGCTCATCAACATCATATACTCTTCGATAACATGCAAAAATTTATTAAAATTTTTAAGTTTAACAGCTCACTATTTGGGGGAGTGAAGACTATAGATGTTTAGTGGATTCTGCACTGCACTGCATGTTATGGTAGACATTTCCATGGGAAATTTAAGGTTATGCAACAATTTTATTAATTCATGATTTCTTTCTAAAGAGGCAAAAGGTGGGTTAACTTTGGTCTGCTCTCAGAAATCAGGATAGTTACATTATAATTAATAATTTTAGTTGTTAGTCTCTTGAAGTGGCCAATCTCTTTATCTCGAATTAGAAAATAAGATAAAAAAAAATATGTTGCCCAAAGTTATTATAAGTGAAACTTTATGTAGCCTACGTTATCATTCTTTCTCTCGGTCATTGCAACACCTTTTGTGAGCTTTTCTCCTAATAATTTGCTTTTTCTTTTTGAAAAAATCCTCTAACCATCTTCCTCAGTAATAATGGACGCGGAACTAATAGCCAAACTGAAAGCCGGATGTTGCAAGCGGATGCTGCAAAGCAACATTTGCAACATTTTGTAATATTCGTTTTTTTGGCGCTTTAGGGATCAAATTAGGGGTTTCTAAGGTCCGAGAAACCGTTTCCGAGGTCGGAAACGCGTTTCGAGTTCCGAATCGACCAAGTCATTTCAGCAGCTGACTTGGTCAAGGCCCCCAACTCCGGGGAGTTTGGATCTTTTATTTTCTAAGGTCGGCAGACCGTTTTCAGAGGCTCTGGAGCTTCTGAACGGTAGGAAATCCAAGTCATGTAGGCAGTTGATTTGGATTTTCCAATAACTCCGTTAGATTTAATGAATTATCAGTTAAACTTAACAT
>JABUQX010126059.1:0-5000 GCA_015478945.1 Trachelipus rathkii
CATTGTACTTCGTTCGAGATCGTTGGTGTTTAACCGTTTCGCATTTATCATTAACCTTTCGCGTTTTCGTGCGCCGCTTCACGCACACAAACACACAAAAAAAACACGCAAATTTTCGTTTATGTGTACGTGATGAAAAGCAAATGGAATATATATATATATATATATATATATATATATATATATATATATATATATATATATATATATATATATATATATATATACTATATATATATATATATATATATATATATATATATATATATATATATATATATATGCCATTTGCTTCAACACGGACAGGCATAAACGAAAATTGGCTTGTTTTTTTGTGTGTTTGTTGCTTGTGTTTTGTTTGTGTATATAGTTATAATATACGATTCATCTTATGATGATGTTGCGGAGAGTGTGACTTCTGGGATAATCTGAATAATGTTTAAGACTGGGTGAGATGAGGCTTGAAATTGTTTGTGTCGTGCGACTTAAATGGTTGGATAGGTAATCGAAAAGGGGATGTTATGACATGTGACTTTGGGGTTGCGAGAGAAAATAAGAATGGTATGGAGGTGATCGAGTTCTGTGAAGAGAGAGGTATGTATGTATGCAAGTAATACATTTTTCGATGACATGAGTTTTCATAAGTCATAAGTGTATTGAGTTGGTGGTAGGTAAAGGTGATTTTGCAGTGAAAAGTATGAATGATTTTGCTTTTATGAAAAAGGATATTTTGAAGTAAATGATAGACGTTAAGTCATTGAGGAGGTTGGGGATGGGAATATCAAATCTTATGTTCTTTTATGTAAGAATAAGTGGCGGCGTGGATAGAGAGAAAAGAGATAAGAAATAAGGAAGAATTAAGAGTGCGAAGTTAAATGAACAAGGTTATAAGGAAACGTAGGTGAAATCGCTTGTAAAGAAATCATTTGAATGTAAACTAGATGAAACAGCAAATCTGGACCCAAATGAAGGAAACCTTTGGGCTCTTGTTGATTATCAGCATCCAGTTAAGCTAAAGCCGATTTTATTTTAAAATCAACTAAATCGAACACAATGAACAGCAACGCCTCATAGTGTTAAAAGATTGAACTTTTTTTTCTAATAAGTTAGATAGCTAGTTATTGAAAATAATGGAAGTGAAATGAATTACTAATATAAGTTTAGTTTAATGGAAAGTGAAATAAATTAATAACATAAGTTTAGTGATGTGAAATTATTAATTATTATAAGTTTAGTTAAGTAAGATTTAAATAATATCTAAAAAAAAAATTAATATTCTTAAAGGTGTGGAAGCTCACTTATTATAATAGTTTTATTACCGACAAAATTGTGAAATTTTTTGTTTTTAGTTATATATGTTCTGAAACAATGGAAAGGGAAACAAATTATAATCTTGAATAGCTACAAGGAAAAGGAATACATTGTTGGAATCCTGGTAAAATTTTATTGCGGAAACTGTAAAAAAAAAAATCTCAAAAACTACAATAGCTACAGCGAAAAGGAATACATTTTTGGAATCCTTGTAAAAATTTTAGTAAAAAAAAAATAAATAAATAAAATTAAATAATTGTTTTTTTTTTAGGAGCAGGGACATAATATATATATATATTATTTGTAAAAAGGTATTACACGGCAATGTAGGAGGCTCGAGCCAACGGGAACACAGGGGGACGTTTCCATACCCCCGTAGAAGCGAGGGCGGAGGAACCCCGCGACGCAAATACCAAGAGCGGGGTTCGGAGACCCTCCCCGGAGAGGCGGTACCCGTAGTTCCCGGAAGGCCGAGAGACCCCGACTCCTGCCATCGGTGCGGTATACCCTTGGGGTATTCTTTAGTAAAAAAAAAAAAAGCAAAATTTAATAGAAAGTCTATTTATTTTAACGAGTAACCAATAAAAGGTCTCTAAATATACTCTCTAATTCATATTTAAAGAGATATTAGCAATAATATTTTAAATTTTTATTTTTACATTTTCCTATCTAAAATTTTACCAGGATTCCAAAATGTACTTTTCGCTGTAGCTATTGTAGTTTTAAAGTTACAGGTGTCAGCTACAAAATTGGACCAGCATTCAGCAATGTATTCCTTTTCCCTGTGGCTATTGTAGTTTTGAGATATGGATTGATGATAGTTGTCGCTCTAAACCAATTATCACCATATATATATATATATATATATATATATATATATATATATATATATATATATATATATATATATATATATATATATATATATATATATATATATATATATATATATTTATTTATTTTTATTATATATCTTTATATATATATATATATATATATATATATATATATATATATGCATATAGCAATTTATTTTTTCTTGTGACTGTGAAGCTCTATTATTAGAATAAAATGTTCTTTCCAATTTTTTGCTTTTATTTCATACGAGAACTTATTAATATTAATTAAAAAGTGTATAGCAAAGGCAAAATTCTTATAAAACAAAAAATGTTCGGATCCATGCAATCGATATGTATATGGAAGTGGATGCGGATAACAGACATGATCCAACCTTTGTTAGGAGTGCAAGAGAAGTGTGTGGATGTGCTAAAGTTGGAAGTAAGAATGTCAATAGTGAGTGGGGTAATAAAGAGGTGATGCAAGCGGTTAAAAGTAAGAAAAAGGCGGGGTTGAGTATTCTAAACGCCAATGATGAAATTTCGAAAAAAAGTTCAATGAAAATATATAAAGAGGAAAAATGGAAGACTAAAAGTTGCATACGTGGTAAAAAAGGTAAAGAGGTAGTTTGGACGAAGAATAAAGGTGAACTTACATAGGAATAGGAAGCTTTTATGGAAAGAAGTACCAATGGTTAAGAAAGAGAGTAAAGAGAATCTTCATATAAAAATGAATAGGGATGGTATTTTCGTGAATGATGAATGGATGTTAGGAGAGTGTGTAGGGAATAGTTCGAAAATCTGCATAATATTGACAGTGATGAAGAAGCAATAGTGAATGCGAGCAGGCTGATGATGTAAGAAAAAATAAATGTTTTGGGGATGAGGTAATTAGGAGGACAGGGGTAATGGGAAGAGTGGATAAGCTGAAGAATGGTCATTCCTTAAATATAGATGGAATTACTGGTGAAATGCTCAAGAGCGTAGGCGAGATTGTGATTGAATGGATGTGGAAGCTGTGAAAAGGAATAGTTTCCGAAAAATTGGAGGAGAACGAAATGGTACCATTATATAAGAGCAAAGGAGATATGTAAGAGAAGTGTAGGAAATATGGAGGAATTAGTTTATTAACTTATCGAACTTACTAAATAACTCAATCGACGATGGATTCAGTAGGAACTTTTACCACCATGGTTTTTAAGATAGTTGCGTCATATATGTAGAGTTTTAGCACTGTCGGTTTAGTTACTTTTCTCCTTATTAGTATGTGATATATTATATATATATATATATATATATATATATATATATATATATATATATATATATATATATATATATATTATTTATATAAACAAAAAATATATAAATAAATATATATATATATATATATACTCTATATATATATATATATATATATATATATATATATATGGCCAAACTAAAGAAGTTACCCGCATCATATCTCAAAAACTAAGATAGATACAAGAAAACTGATAACATATATGGAATCAGCGTATGAAATTTGTACGGAAAATGGAAAAAAATTTATTTTTTTTTTTTTATATCTCCAAAACTACGATAGGTACAAGAAAACTAATAACATATATGGAATCAGCGTTTGAAATTTGTATGAAAAAAAGGAAAAAAATTTTTACTGCCAATAACTTATATAAGATGAGCATATGAATTTTTGGGGGTCAGGCCGACGGTGGGACCAGAGGGGGCGAAAAAACCCCGACTCTTTGCATCTTTGCGGTTTACCCTGGGGTATTCCTTTAGTTAAAAAAAAAAAAAAAAAATTCCATTTTTTTATACAAATTTCATACGCTGATTCTAAATATGTTATTAGTTTTCTTGTACCTATCTTAGTTTTGGAGATATAAAAAAAAAAAAAAAAAAAATAAAATTAAATTTTTTTTTTTTTGCATACCATACAAATTTCATAAGCTGATTCCATATGTCTTATCAGTTTTTTTGTATCTATCTTAGTTTTCCAGAGATATGATGCGGGTAACTTCCTTTAGTTTCACCTATATATATATATATATATATATATATATATATATATATATATATATATATATATATATATATATATATATATATATATATATATATATATATATATATATATATATTTATATATGCCATACATACTACTATATATTCATGTATATATATATATATATATATATATATATATATATATATATATATATATATATATATATATATATATATCTATATATATATATATATTCTTCAACTAATTGCTATATATATATATATATATATATATATATATATATATATATATATATATATATATATATATATATAAATATACTGTATATATATATATATATATATATATATATATATATATATATATATATATATATATATACTGCTATATATATATATTTACTACCCTATACTACTATATATATATATATATATATATATATATATATATATATATATATATATATATATACGAATTGGGCATCGTTACTCAAAAGTAGTTTGGTATGTTACTCCGTTACTCGAAAAGTAGTTCCGTTATCGTTATTCCGTTTCTTTGAAAAGAAAAGTATCGAAATGCCGTTACTCCGTTCCTCCGTTACTTTTAGCTTTTGACTATGACATTAATTACGGTATATTAGGTAATTTATTGGTTTGTGTATATTAAATTTTCAACATTATCATTTTTCTTAAAAAACATACCCTCATGCATAACCTTATCAAACTCAAGACTTAGTCTCTTTACATCCCCCAACGATTTAATTGCACCAGCCACTTTCCTGCCATTCACAACTTTCCTACTACACTTTGCATCATCCGTTCCCT
>JABUQX010126059.1:10000-15000 GCA_015478945.1 Trachelipus rathkii
TCCCTTAATACCTTAACTCTAAAAATCTCACCACCAGAATCCCTCCCAAAGCCAACCAATCCCCTACCTCCCCAGACGTCACATTCTGTTCCCCCTCCCTACAACACAGACTAACTTGGGACACAACCACCGACCTACAATCAGATCACCTCCCCATCCTCATTTCTCTGGCCTCCCCCCACCAAACTCCCAAAAAAAAAGATCACCCCCTACACTAACTACAAAAAAGCCAACTGGACAGAATTACTAACCATATTGAATCCCATATAAACCCTACACCAATACATGACATAACATCTTTACACACCTCCATCATTCATTTAAACAACACTATTATTAAATCAGCCAACCTCATCTAAGGGTCACAGAAAATCCTACAACCCCAAACTATCCCGAAATCAGTCAACAGTAAACAAAGAAACTCCCTCGAAAACCCAGTCTTATTATATATATTGTGTTGCAGCCGGCAAACACAAATTTGGCACCTCATATCTCGGTGATCTCGCGTTACAACATACAACCCAAAGTTAATACAAACAACATCTTCTACAATATAGATCATTAAATAGTTATCAAAACTAAACAATTCGCAAAACAACCCCCCTCCCTCACACGAATCCCCATCCTTGCCCGACAACTCCCTCCCTTCTTCAAAACAACAAGCAGACAGCCTCGCAAAACACTATGCTAATATCTCCCGTAAACAACCCACCCAATAATAGGCTAACAAAAAAACAACTCAAAAAACTTCCCTCAGATCACAACCTTCCCACCTCCATTTACAACCAACATGATATCAGAGGCAATCAAAACCTTAAAACTCACCAGCAACAGGTCAGACTCAATCTCTAACTTCCACCTGAAGCACCTAGGAGGAAAAGCAATTCTCCTCATCACATAAATATTTAACAAATCCTGGAAACTCAATTATATACCCCCAATCTAGAAACAAGCATTCATTCTTCCAAAACTTAAACCCAAAAAAGACCCCAACTCCCCCTCCTCCTATCGCCCAATCTCTCTCCTCCACCATCAGCAAAAACTGCTGGAGAAACTAATATTAAACAAAATATCCCCACACAACACCCTCCCAGAATTCCAACACGATTTAAAGGCAATCACTCAACAACAACAGCCCTCACCTCCCTCACCCAACACATTAGTAATGGCTTCAGCCAATCCCCATCACAGATCCATACTCACAGCCTTCGACATAAACAAAGCCTTCGACACTGTCCCCACATACATCCTTATACAAAAAATCCTCAATCACCCTAGAAAACAATGACAAAAGTGGCTCTCAAACTTCCTCACCAATCGATACGCCAAAGTCCTCCATAAAAACACCCTCTCACACTCCATTAAACTACAAAACGGCGTTCCACAGGGCGCCATTCTCTCTCCATTCCTCTTCAATCTCTTCACAGCAGATATGCCCACCCCTACCAATCAATCCACCAAACTAATTACATACGCAGACGACATCAGTCTCATTTCCCAACATCCACTTGTAAATACAGCCACCCAACAC
Organism: Trachelipus rathkii; assembly: GCA_015478945.1. Lineage (NCBI taxonomy): Eukaryota > Metazoa > Arthropoda > Malacostraca > Isopoda > Trachelipodidae > Trachelipus > Trachelipus rathkii. Next base: position 11,532 of record JABUQX010126059.1, read on the forward strand.
ACCCAAGTACCTACAACTATTAGAAATTTGGTTACTCACTAATAGAATGACACCCCCCCTCAAATCCTCCATCACCCTCCTAACCACAGACCGCCACCAATCCACATTCCACCCAATAGTATTCCTGAACAACAACCCCCTCCCCCTAAACAAAACCCCAAAAATATTAGGACTCACTTACGACACTCATATGACTTTCTCCCCCCCATCGACAAATTACCTCCTCAACCCAACGGAAATTAAACACCCTCGAACCCTCTCTCAACACAACTCAGCGACAGAAAACACACCCTTACCACAATCTACAAACAACTCCTCAGAACAAATATAAACTATGCCTCTCCCGCATGGTTCCCAGCACTGTCACAATCCAACTTAAACAAATTACAAGTTACACAAAAACACGGCCAATAATTACTGGATGTACTAAAACAACAACCTCCATCCAGCATTTACATGACGAGACACATATCCTTCCCATCCCTACCCACTTGAAGATGGTAGGGACACAATTTTCCAGAAAACACTAATCCAACCCATCTATGCCACCAAATACTCTCCAACCCCGAGCATAGACTAAAATCCCCCTCCTCACCAGCTAAACTTTATAATGACATCTACAACAACATCCCCACCCCCAAATAGGTCTTGACTCACTCACATCCCATACACAGTGCTAACACATATCTGCAAAACCGCCCCAATAACAATCTACTAAACACCCATCCCCAAACATCTCCCCTACAGAAGGAATCACTGTCCAGAAGAGACCAAATTAACCTCGCCCGGAGCAGATCAGGTCACCACCCTAATCTTTGCAATATAAATTCAATTTAAACTAGACAACGTTGCTTCCCCTATCTGCACTAGATGTCGTATATCCCAAGACACAATGGAGCACCTTGCCTCCTTCTGGAGTGCCTTAATCCTGCACATTTATTTTCAACATTCTTTATATCAGTAGGTTTAATTTGTGAAAATTGATACGTTTGCGGCGTTTCCTCTTTCAGTTTTTTACTAAGTCCTGCTGCAATATATATATATATATATATATATATATATATATATATATATATATATATATATATATATATATATATATATATATATATATATATATATATATATATATATATATATATATATATATATATATATATAAATAAATAAGAAAATAATTGGAAGGGGGCGGCGTTACATAAATTGATATGAAAAATGGGGCACAAATACAAATAGGTTGAAAACACTGTGTTAAGGGGAGACTTCATAACTAGACCCCTACTTTTGAAGGCAAAATTAAAATTTTCACATTTTTTTATTATCTAAATTAGTAAAAAAAATTCCTCCTGAACATCATGGTGTAATTATTTTTTAAAAATTCTAAATAGTTTTTTAGATACAGAAATTTATTTAGAGAGGTGTCGAACTAAAAAATTTCAATTCCAGTCAAAATTGCAATTCCAGGTTTAGGATCAAAAAATGTTTTATTTATAATTATAGAAAATCTGATTTTTTTTTTTTTTCATATTCTCAACCTCTAGCTCATTCTTTGGATTTTACTGAGTCAAATAAATGGAGTCGGAGCCGGGCGGAGCCAAACGGAGCCGGAGCCTGGGTATATTTTTTTATGAAATATTTTTTAGATGAAAAATTTATTGGCAGAAGATGTGCTGAACAATTTTCAAATAGTACAGAATCCTTAGTCGGATCCGGATCCGAAGTCAGAGCCGGAGTCGAAGTCGGAGCCGGAGCCGGAGCCGGAGCCGGAGCCGGAGTATGATTTTTTTCGAAGAATAATTTTTTAGGAGATCTGCTGAACAGTTTTCAAATAGTGCAGAAACTTTATTCGGATCCGGAGCTGAAGCCGAAGTTGGAGCCGGAGCCGGAGCCTGGGTATGATTTTTTTTTCTAAAAATATATTTTTAGGTGAAAAATTTAATGCCAGAAGACGTACTGAACAATTTTCAAATAGTGCAGAAACCTTAGTCAGATCCGGAGCCGAAGGTGAAGTCGGAGCCGGAGCCGGAGCCGGAGCCGGAGCCGGAGCCGGAGCCTGGGTATGAATTTTTTTCAAAAAAAATTTTTAGGTGAAAAATTTAATGCCAGAAGACGTACTGAACAATTTTCAAATAGTGCAGAATCTTCAGTCGAATCTTAGTCGGATCCGGAGTCGAAGTCGGAGCCGAAGTCAGAGCCGGTGCCGTAGTTTGATTTTTTCGAAAAATATTTTTAGGTGAAAAATTTATTGCCAGAAGAAGTGCTGAACAATTTTCAAATAGTGCAGAAACCTTAGTTGGATCCGGATCCGGAGCGGGAGCCGGATTCGGAGCCGGATTCTGGGTATAATTTTTTTTTAAGAAAATATTTTTGATGAGGCCCAAGCCCGATAGTCAAGAAGACGTGCTGAACAGGTTTCAAATAGTGCAGAATCCTTAGTCGGATCCGTTTCCGGAGTCGGAGCCGGAGTCGAAGTCGGAGCCAGAGTCAGAGCCGGTGGTATAGTATAAATTTTTTTTCAGAAGAATATTTTTTTAGATGAAAAATTTATTGCCAGAAGTCGTGCTAAACAATTTTCAAATAGTGCAGAAACCTTAGTCGGAGCCGGAGCCGGAGCCGGAGCCGGAGCCGGAGCCGGAGCCGGAGCCGGAACCTGGGTATGAATTTTTTTCCAAAAATATTATTTTAGGTGAAAAATTTAATGCCAGAAGACGCACTGAACAATTTTCAAATAGTGCAGAAACCTTAGTCATGTCCGGATCCGGATTCGGATCAGGATCCGGATTCGGAGACGGATCCTGGGTATAAATTTTTTCAAGAAATAATTTTCTTAGATGAAAAATTTATTGCCAGAAGACTTGCTGAACAATTTTCAAATAGTGCAGAATCCTTAATCGGATCCGGATTTGGAGTCGGAGCCGGAGCCGGAGCCGGATTCAAAGTCGGAGATGGAGTCGGAGCCAGAGTATGATTTTTTCGAAAAATATATTTTTTAGGTGAAAATTTTATTGATAGAAGACGTGCTGAACAATTTTCAAATAGTTCAGAAACCTTAGTCGGATCCGGAGCCGGAGCCGGAGCCGGAGCCGGATCCGGAGCCGAAGCCGGATCCTGAGTATGAATTTTTTTAAAAAAATATTTTTAGGTGAAAACTTTATTGCCAGAAAACGTACTGAACAATTTTCAAATAGTTCAGAAACCTTAGTCAGATCCGGAGCCGAAATGAAGTCGGAGCTGGAGTAGGAGCCGGAGCTGGAGTCAGAGCCGGAGCCTGGGTATGAATTTTTTTCAAAAAATATTTTTTTAGGTGAAAAATTTAATGCCAGAAAACGTACTGAACAAATTTCAAATAGTGCAGAAACCTTAGTCGGGTCCGGATGCGGATGCGGATCCGGATCCAGATTCGGAGCCTTATCCTTGGTATAAATTTTTTCAAGATAATTTTCTTAGATGAATAATTTATTCCGAAGAC
>JABUQX010126059.1:20000-22500 GCA_015478945.1 Trachelipus rathkii
ATTTTCCCGCAATACATCTATCTAAATCGCGGCTAACTCTTCAACTCTTAAAAAATGTCCCAAAACAATTTACACTGTTTTCTCTTCCCTCCTTAACAACAACAATATTGTGATCACTCGTTCTGACAAAGAGCAACAATATAGTCATTCTTAATAAACCACAAACTATCCAATAAGCTCTAAATCTACTTGGAGACACCAACACATATGCATCCTTAAATAAAAACCCACTAAAAAACTCCCAAATCCTTTTTAATAATAACTGAAACACATTCTCTCTGACTTTCCTTTACTGCACAACGAACTTAAATCCATTCTCCCCAAACTTTCCCAATTTTATGGCGTACCCAAAACCCAGAAACACAACACCCACTCAGACCCATCATCTCAATCATCGATTCTACCACATATAAACTATCTAAATGGATTGCAAATACCCTTAAACCTCTCTTAGGACATATTTCTTCCTCCCATATTACCAACACTGAGGATTTCATTCTTAAAACAAAAAACATCAACACAAACACTCATAAACTTCTTAGCTTTGATGTTGTCTCCCTTTTTACTTCTGTACCTGTTCCTTTCACTATCTCTCTACTTGAACGTTTCATCACTGAAAATTCTATTACACTTCCTTATCCCTTCCCTCTCCTCAAACAACTCATTCTTCTTACTCTTGACCACAATTATTTCCAATTCAACAACTCATTCTTCAAACAAAATAACGGTCTAAGCATGGGATCTCCCCTCTCCCCCATTTTGGCCAACATTTTCATGGAACTTATAGAATTATATCATATTCTCCCCCATCCCCTTCTCTCTAATTCTATTTGGTACAGATATGTTGATGATGTCTTTGCCGCTGTCCCTCTCAACATAAATCCTAATGACATTCTCACTCACATAAACAATATACATCCTAACATAAAATTCACTATTGAACATTCTAACAATAACACACTTCCTTTTCTTGACACTCTTATGACATGGTCTCCTCATAACAACAACATACAATTTTCTGTTTATAGAAAACCACAGCTAACCCCAGTTACATACATTGGTTCTCCTCCCATTCCCTCAACACAAAAATTGGTACTCTATCTTCTCTTTACCTAAGAGCTCTTAGAATTTGCTCCCCTATTTTCTTACAACCTGAAATTAATTTAATTACTTCTATTTTCCTCAAACTTTCCTATCCTTATCATATTATCAACACTGCTCTACGCAGGGCTAAAAACACTTACTATACCAAACCTACAAAACAGAACATAATCCAAACTTCTTATCTCCCTTTACCACCTTCAACTCTATTAAAAAAATACTTCCCAAATCCATACATATTTCTTCTTCCAACCTTCTTCCTTTCAAAAAAAAATTTAAACCTCATACACACACTAACTCCTCTCAATGCGTTTATAAAATTCCATGTTCCAATTGCAATAACTTATATATTGGTGAAACTCATGATTTCCCTCGCCGAAACTACCAACACAAATATGATCTTCAACAAGATAACCCCAACTCTGCCCTCACCCACAATATTAACATTAATCTAATGACACCCATCGTTGGCATTGATAATTTACACCTCAGAAAATTCACAGAATCATTTTGCATAAACAATTCCAATAATTTCAATGTACAAAAAAACGACTTTCAAATTGATCCCATTATGAACAACATTTTACACTTCTCACCATTTTTCAAAAAACTAAAAACCAAACTTTTTTGATATTTATATTTTGCATTATTTTACTATTATTTATTTAGTCTAATTAACATCGCATCTGAAAGAGGACCTTGAATTAGGTCGAAAGCTAATGCTTCTAATCTTTATAAATTTATTAAGTATATTGTTTAGAAAATACTTTATTTATATTATTTTTAGGATTTTTTTCTGATCTGTTACAATCCTTAAAAAATCTTTATAAAAGGCATTATTATTTATAAATATTTGTAGCGATTTATGCTATTCTTATCTACTATATATATATATATATATATATATATATATATATATATATATATATATATATATATATATATATATATATATATATATATATATATATATATATATATATATATATATATATATATATATATTACATTTTTTCTTAGAGAACCTATGTTAAATATAAATAAGATGACTAGGACGGGCAAGAGCCATAAAGATTTACTAATTTTCCCAACGTTTCGAGTCGAACAGGCTCATCCTCAGCAGCCTTTACAAATGCATATGCACAACATTACAAAAAAGTTAAAAAATGACAGACAAAGAGCATTATAAGCAATTGGCAATCAAAATTAGAATTCAAATTAAGATTAAAATTGCAGTCACATATGAAAAGGCAAAAATGTTATGAAAGGTTTCAAGTGATAAATAAAGGACAATGCATAATTAGTAAATGGTAACTAGAATTAATATTTAAGATTAAAATCAAAATTATAATCACAAATGAGAGCAAAAAGAAATACAAATCATAAATAAATAATACAC
>JABUQX010126059.1:30000-32500 GCA_015478945.1 Trachelipus rathkii
CGAATCCAAATATTATATAAATTTCATTTTAGAACAGTTTGCAGAGTGTGGAATATATTAGAATTCCATGTTCTCTACTAGGTCTCTTTCACCATTCTCTATATTTTTATATCTGATTATTTCACTTATGACCAATACTGTGTATCAAATATGACACTTACAAGAGATCTTGTTATAGGAACATTAATTGATTATTAACACCTTTAATTTAAATATAAAAATAGTATAAAGAGCTTGCCAGGGGCCATGCCTTGCACACGTCTTGACGGCACTGATGTCGTTGGCCAAACTGGCTTCCCTTCCTCGGTCGCATATAGAACCGGGTAGGAGAAAGACGTTCTATTGGCTGTTTCAATTTGAAATAACATAAAAAAGAATAAAAATAGTTATGTGTGATCTTATAAGATGTAAGCAATTTTACCGTACATAATAAATACACATAATTTTCAGAGATGCTTTGTTTATACTCTATCATAATAGCTTTTGCCTCAAATTGAGTTCTAGCTTTATTATTATAATATAGATTTTAAAACCATTATTTTATAGTACGGTAGCGAGTATATATATATATATATATATATATATATATATATATATATATATATATATATATATATATATATATATATATATATATATATATATATATATATATATATATATATATATATATATATATATATATATATACTGTACTACCAAACAAAATTAATGCACCAATACTAATTTATCTTGATTTTCGAAAATTGAATAAATACTTTTTCGCTATGCTCTTAACTTTAATGTAGGTGAATCAAAAATTAAAAAAAAATACAAATACACAAATTACATGAACTATGGAAAGGATAGAAGTGGACGTTATTATGGCAAAAATTGAGAAGTCGCAAACCAAGGAATACTATGAGGCACTAAAATTAATAGTTCTCGACGAAAAATTGAATATCGACCTTTAGTTAGCAGAATCTCTGCAACAATTGGGTAGGGTTGGCATAATTTAAGACATGATGAATTTTTCGAATTGTAACTTATTTTGGTAAAGGACAAATTTACCCTACTGTCTCAGGAGAAAGTTCAGAGTGTTACAACAAGCATTGTGAGAGGGATTCGTCGTTATATCATAATAAATGATCCTACCACGAGATTAAAGTAAGGGAAACTACAAGCTACCACCACAATGTAAGACATTTTTGATTTTGATATTAGAGTTTGATACCAGTTTATTACAGCAATATTTTCAAATAAAGTTGGAAGATATTTATGGAATTTCTGTAAGTTCGGATACCATTAGACTGCGACCTGCTGAACAATATTATGACCCTTGGGTGTTAACAATCGGAATATGACTGCCACTGGTACATCGCAGAGAAATAAACATCTACATGGAAATATGCTAACTGGCACATTAATGATTCAGAGAAGCTCTTATATTCGGATTAGTCTAGATTTTTTATCTATAGCTCAGATCAACGTCCTAGAGCGTATGGACGGCCAAACGAAAGTTTGTTGTATGTAACATTCAAACACAGCACCATGTACGTAAGAGGGTCAGTAACGGTGGGGGAATGAGTTGTTTTTTATGACGTCACGTTATTAGATTTACGTTATTGATGATGGTAGCCAAAATGTTGAAACCTATAAAACCCAACATCATAGAATCATATGTGTACCTAGTCTGCCCATCCTTAGCTACCAGAAGAGCTTTAACACGTTTAGGCATCTGACTTATATTACTTATGCAGAATTCTCTGATGTTGTTGATGAAGCCTTAAATATTTTAGGCGTTCTTAGCCGAGTTTGTTTGTTATTGGCACTTGGTGAATTTCGTCTTTCAGCCTTTGCCAGTAGCTTTCCAGTGCCTGTATCAGATAGGAGGTGTGGCTGGTACTGCTGACACCCCCTTTGTTTGAACCCTCTCTTAACCGCACCTTTGCCGTGTAGTAACATGGAATTTCAGAGTCTTGCTGAAGTATCCATTGTGGTACCAAACCAATCCCTTATTTGAGGTAGTAAACGAGTTTGTAGTACATTTATATATTACTTCGTATTGTAGTGCCCTCAACAACATATGCTTGTTCCATGGATAGATATTAGTCCAGAAATATAATTTTCTGGGGGAAATTTAACGGTTTCTAAAGACATTGTGGAGAAATTCCTCTCAGATCATCTTCTCACTGTCTGAGTGCGATCGTCGCGTATATCATAAGTAGATTCGTCAGAGAACATAACCTGAAAGAGAACCAAAAACTCAAATATAAAGCTAAGCCTAATACATTTAAACCTGTGCAATGACCCAGAAATTGATTGTTTAAACATTACCATTAGATTTATTCCACTGTGAGTTTTAGATATTACAATATAGTTATATAACTTAATTTCATAATGTAACATTGCGAAAAATATAAAATAACTAATCGTGATACACATCCAGCCATCAGAGGTCCAGTTGGCATGGTTTCTGGCCCACATGTACCCAGGTCCACCATAGCATTAGTAAGTCTGG
>JABUQX010126059.1:37500-45000 GCA_015478945.1 Trachelipus rathkii
GTTTCTTTTTCTCTAAAACTATAAAGTTCTATAAAAACTTATCAAAACGAATCATACATTAAAAAATATAGTAAACGTATATAAAATCGAAAATAGTAGTGGAAAACTATATAAAAATGACTGGCGGATTTTTTGTTATATCCCAAAATATCCCTATATATATAACACTATATATATATATATATATATATATATATATATATATATATATATATATATATATATATATATATATATATATATCTTTCTATATATATAACAACACACCTCATATATAATTTTTAAATAAAGACCAAGACGCTGAACCGCTACAACGGCAAAATCATTGGGTATACGAAACATTTCTATAAATAAAAAAATGTTTATCTTGCCTAATTCCATAAGCTCTGACAATTTCATTCAAATCGAATGAATAATAAAAAAGTTATGTGCCACCAATTATTTAAAATTCACTTTTTTATTATTTTTGGCAACTAAAAATGAAAAATCACGATAATCTTACTATATATGATTATTACAAAATTTTCAGAGAATGTATAATTTGGGAAGATAGACATATTTTGTCTGGATACATTTTTTGTTTACCAAACGGTTTTGCCGCTGCTCATGGGAAAACTTCATAATTTTGAAACGTTTTCTCGTGACCAGCGACGAAACCGTTAGACATACAAAATATTTATCTACATAAAAAATAGTATCTTGTTAAGATATTTAAGCTCCCAAAATTTCACCCTTATCAGATGAGTAATAAAAATGTTGCAATCCACCAATCGTTAAAAAAATTTTTTTTGGGGGGCTACTCAAAAATATATATATAAAAAAACGAAAACCTTTTTATTATTCAAACTATCATTTTGAAATTTTCAGAGCATTAATGGGGAAGATACACATTTTCTGTTTGGGTGGAAATTCTTGTATGCCGAACAGAAGCACCGCTGTTCATGGGGAAACATTTGAATTTGAGAAAATAGTATTGGCATTATTATATACGAATATTTATTTAAACAAATATGTGCATAACTTAAGATTTAACAAGCTGTGAAAGTTTCATTGTGATCGGATAAATATTAAAAGTTACATTAATATTCAGGTAAAAAATTTGGCCTCAAAAAAAAAAAAATCACGATAATTTGTTTATTATTCATTCGATCAAAACGAAATTTTCAGGTCATGTATTTGGATAAACGAGATTCACATTTTTTGTTCAGAATATTTTTTTGTAAGCTGTTTACCACTGCCCATAAGTAAAATGTTCAAAATTTTAAAATTTTGAAAAAAAATGTGTATCTTCTCCAACTCTACATGCTCCGAAAGTTTCGTGCTGAACAGATCACATGAATAATCGCGATTTTCATTTATGACTTCAAATTTGACCCCAACCCCCGTGTATCCCTGTGTATAATGAATAAAGTATTTTTATTTTTAAAAATAAACAAACCATTATTCGATAAAGCAGTAAATTTTACATTAGAGTGTATTAAAACCTAAAAATTATAGAATTGATAGTTACTACCCCCAAAAGTTAGGTAGCCCTACCAAGACCGTCCCCTTAAAATAATCGTTAAACTCATATTTTTACTGCATCTGTTCTTATACTGGAAGCAAACATCCATTTTTAGTATTCATTAGAAAGGGGAAAAGTGCCAGCAGGGATGACTGCATTCTTTTTTTTTATTTGGCGGTCAACGGAAACTTTAAAAGTATTTATTTACTTCTTATAGTGAATTTTCATTGTGTGGTACTGGCCAACTAGGCATTGTAAATTCTAATTCCCATATATTTATTTCAGGTGACTAACCTTGTTTTCCCCTTTTCAGATATTAGTTAAGGAAATATTTAAGGCCATTATTCATTTTCAAAAATAGTAGTTAATTTTCTGACGAATTGTGTTGTGCCAAAGTAGGAGAGTTAGAATTTAATTAAAGCAGCTTGTGAGTCCAATTTATCGCCTTCTTTGTAATGAAACTTCATTAATAATCGTTATGTTCCGATAATGCTTTGGTTTCTCATTCAACGAGAGTTAACACTTGCTGTCAAAGTTTGGCGTAATTTCACTTGGAATGTATACAAGAAACAGTTCTAGATTCCAAAAAAAAAAAAAAAAAAAAAAAAAAATTTTGTTACTAAAAGTCCAGTATATTTAGATTTTCGGTAGAAACCATCTTAAAGTAGTTGATGGTTAGATATTGTCTCTGTTCTTTTAATCTAGCTCTAAAACTAATTTTCTGCATGTAATATAATTCAAACATTTACAATCACGATTAATTCTTGATCATACAATTGATGCTAAGTATGCCCTCTTTGTTTGAAAATAATAGCACAATTAAAATTTGAAATACAGTGTAAAAGAGAAAATCCTTATATATATATATATATATATATATATATATATATATATATATATATATATATATAATATAATATATATATATATATATATATATATATATATATATATATATATATATATATATATATATATATCAAGTAAAAATCGATAATCACTGGTTTATTGGTATTTATTGAAAAATTAATCATATCGAAAAAAAATCATTTGATGCTCGGAACAAAACTGGCTTGGAGAAAATGTAAATTTGCGATGTGATCAGTCTGTCTGAAGCAGTTATAGGAGCCACGTATATTTTACATTTGAATTCTACGTTCATTAAAAAAAAAAAAAATTAAATATTTTTTTTTTTAAGTCATATATGAAAATAATTTATATATATATATTACTGATCCTCGACCTGTAAGATTTCTGATGATATACAATTTGTTTTTATAAGTCAATAAAATCAGTATATATTAAAATAAAGAAAAAAGTGAATTTAGATAAAAGTGAAGGTTGAACGGAGGTCGAGTCACAGCAAATATACTCAATCTTTGTTTCCAATAAAAGAAAAAATAAATATAATTTTTATTATTGGAAAGTCATGCACTTATATTTGAAATAATAATATTTATAATAAAACATTTTATTACAGCTTGCGTAATTTGGTTATATAAAAATATATATATTTAAATTATTCGGTGTGTTTTTATTCGCACAAACAAATTTAGTGTTCAACATAATTGCTAAAAAATATCTATTTTGAGCGGGGGTGTGTGGATAACCGACGTGCTTGTTTAAAATCAGCTGATTTAAAAAATACGTGCTTTTTGAAATAATTTAGGTTTTTTCGCGTAAATCTTGAGTATTGAATTTTTATCATTGGGGATTCTCTCTTTCTTTTTCTTCTCTCTCACCCTATCTCTTTCTCTCTCTCCTCTCTTTCTCTCTCCTTTCTCTTTCTCTTTTTCCTTTCTCTTTCTCTCTCTCTTTCTTTCATTCTCTCTTTCTTTTCTTTTCTGGTAATTGGAGATAGATAATTTGCTTTATTTTTGTTCGCACAGGGTAGACCAAAGAGTAGATTCCATCTGATTTATAATTCCCATAAAAAAACTTTAGATTACAACAGCTTCTTCCTCAAGTAAGGAGAATTTCTTTGTAAAGGAAGAGGAGAGGTCTCTCTTTCAAGTATTGACCTCCCCATCTCCTTTACCTTGCGGCCAATGGGGAGAGATTAGTCGAGTCACCAAAGAAAGGACTTTGATCGTCTCTCACTCTAACATCACTCTCATACCTTTTCATTAAAAGAGAAATTTCTACTTTTTAAGGGAAGGGTAAACAACAAAATTTCAAGTTTTTTCCTCCCTCCCTTAAAACAGTTTAAGAATAGACACCATTCCCGTGCCCAATATAAATCTGTATTTCTCTGAAACGACTTGCAAAGTCTCCAAAAGAGCCAAAAAAATGGACTCATTTGAGTCTATTATAAAAAAGTAGTCAGAGACTGACTGGCAAAAATTACTTTCTGTTCAGGACTTACTGACTGGACTTTAAACTACAGTTTTATATAGCTTTATATAACGGGATAAGTTCTGAAGTCTTAGCTTATAAACTCTGTCGACCCCTTCCTTAATTTTGTCATTTGATACACTGACAATATATCTTCTTTACTTGACAAATCCTTTTTGCTCATAAAAATTATTTTATTCTTTTTTTCTTTTTGTTTTTGCGCTGGAATTTTCACCCCCTAGGTGTTCCTAGCCCAGTTAGTTTTTAAGTTATTTTTAAGGTTATTATTTCCATGCTATTTCTTTTTAGGGCCAATTATTCGCCACCTTATGGCACGGCTTCAGCTCTTTACCCACCCCCAAACAGACCATTTTAAGGAACCCTTCCATTTCTGAAACTAAGAAAGGAGAAAGATTTAACTGTCTCAGCTGCGATAATAAATCCACCACGCTCACTTGGGAATATTAAGCAGTGAAGACATATTCGTCCTATATAATAAAATATTGAATTACTGCATTAGTATTCAGGTTTACAAATAATTTGAAAAACTCCAAAAATAAAATATAAACATTGAATAAATCTACTTTTAAAAATCAATTTTCGCATAAGCTCTCCATTTCTTGTTATATGAATTAATGGGAACTTATTTTCATCGCGTATATTAGGGTCATAATAAATATTTTTGAAAATATATTAACTTTTGAAATATATAATTTGTGTGATAGTCAAGTCACTTTACATTGGATTTGCTTCCTTATTCATCTTTCATTCTTCTTCATTCCCGTGCCTGGTAAAATATTTTCTTCAATTAAATTGAGGAACTGGAATTTTAAAAACTTTTTACATGTATTTCCCCGAACGGATATATGTGTGGTCCGTCTCTCTGGATACAATTACTGGTGAAATCCTCAGGCGTCATTTTTGGACCCCACTTTGAAGTATATATGGTAATATTTGCTGACTTCTCAAGTAGAAGAGTCCCAGTAACATTGAAACTAAACCAAGGAATAAACGTTAGGCTGTAACACCTTAACAACAGCGGATAAAGGCCTTGACCCAGTTAATTCCCGTTGTCAAATATTTATACTCTAACAATTAGACATAACAGTATTCATACATTAACTGATCTTTCTCTATATTGAACATTAAAAATAATCTAATAAATTTCTTACTTATACTTTTATTCAACGTGAATTGTGTTATTCTTTTCCTTCTAGATGAGTTTACTTAAGTTACAGGGTAATTTGATGATTTCATACGTCGGGGCAAATAAATATGTGTAACTGGAACCCTATGTCCAACTGCCTTGTTCATTACTTCCAAGAATCACTTTCTCTCAGGTGACGGGTCAGCATGAGGAACTTGTCGAGGTTGTATCGTCGTATTACCGGATGTGACATGACTGTCACTCGGGAAAGGAGGTTTTCCGGATAAAAAGTACTCCGTAAGAATTTGTAAGCTTCATAAACGCTCTTGCTTTCCCCTCCTTGATCATCAAGTCGGTGATCCAGGGAGCAAGTGGTGTCTTAATTTATTTAAATTTAAAGATAAATCAGGAAAAGACATCTATAACCAATTGGTATTTGCTCTCCAATTAAGTTTCAAGTATTGATTTGAAGTAATACAAACCAAACTTCTTTTTTATTAATTAAACTAATTAAGAGTAGGAGACCAATCACCTCCCTGAAGTTTAAAATTGGGAATATGGTATTTATTCTTACGTCAAAGCAAAGCTACTCACTCAATGCCTCTTAAAAATGAGTACGTCACAAAAACAACATCTAGTTCTATCCTCTCCTGAGCTGTGTACATATTTGAGGTGTTTCTGAAGTAGAGTGTTTCAAGACGGGAGAAATTCGATTGCATTGACAATTATTATAATATTGACCACATTGTATCCAATCTTACAACACAATTCCCCTGACGAACGAGAATACTTTTATTCTAATTATTATATATTTAAATATACACATAAACAAATATATTTGTTTCTGTTTTTTGGCTTTTGGTCGTAGTTTCAATGACGCTGATAAAACAAGCGACCAGTTATATTTTATAACCCTTATATACAAATGAATGAACAAACGTTTGTTTCACTGGTGTTTGTGTTTAGGGGGCTGATCGTATATATCTTTCCTTGTAAATAAATTTCCTTTAAAAGGAGCACCGTACATATTTTATAAAGGCTATTAGTGTTACCAAATATTTTTAGTAATTGTATGATTATAAAACGACCAGTTGACATGCATTTTGTATTTACTTAATTGTACGGAAGTTGCCCACAAAGCATCCGAAAGGACTCAATTTTTGTGTCAACAAAATTGACTCAGGGCCTTCTCACCTTTTATCGGTTGATGTTTTTTGTACCATACAACTTCAAATTGATATAATTCAGTTGTTAATTGTTGGAATTCTCTGTAACATGCAAGCTTACATTCATCTTGTCAATTTTCGTTCCACCATAAAGAAAAATTGTTTGTTAAATTACTTTTGGAGTTATTAGAGTTTTTGGTGGTTACGCTACACAACCCCACATTTAATATGTGAATTATGAATTCATATACGAATAATAATATAAATTCTGCCTCTCTGTGTCGCAAGTTATTTGCGAAATAAATTGTTTAAGTTTTAATAACAACTTATTTTTCATTTTGAAAACTTCCGCATAGTTTTCAACCGGCCAATCTTTATATATGATTTTTGTATATATTATTGATCTGATAGTTCACCAATTTTTATGGCAGCTATATTTTTGTGTTTGAATTGACACCCTTTATTTATCATATAAGGAGAAATTCACTTTCATAATTAAAGAGCTCTCCCGAGGTGGGGATTTTGGGGCTGCTACACATTTTTAACGAAATTTGGTGGGGTACATAATATAAACATAAAATTTACATATTATATATATATGCAAATTTCACATATGTAAGTTAAAATTTCAATATATATATATATATATATATATATATATATAACTACATATATATATATATATATATATATATATATATATATATATATATATATATATATATCTTTATATACTATAACTATATTTATATATATATAACTATATATATATATATATATATATATATATATATATTTACCCAATCTTGCTAACTCTCATGGAGGCAGGACCTTTTTCAAAAGTGGGAGCAAAAAAAAATAATAATAAAAATAACAAAAAGTAAAACAAAAACAAAGAAATATAAATGGAAAGTAAACCCACCTGTCCCTTGCCTAACGCAATTATCAGGTGGGCGCAGTCGCGGGACTTAAAGAGGAAGATTGAATACTGATGGGAAAATAGATGAAGGCGGAGTTCAAAAAGCAGATATGTGGCTGGGAAGAAGGAGGCACCACAACGAGTGATCCTAGAGTCTCCAATAATCTACACAATCATGTGAGTAGGCACCATTTGTGTTAAGAGGCTATGCAGTGGTGGAGGGGAATGTGAGGAGGTTAATTCTCTCGTGCACTTGTCTTTGTAATACCTTTAGAAAAGAGATAGGGCGCCCAGTATTACGTCTCAGAGAAAGAGGGTCAAAGGGAATTAGAAAGTAACGTCGCTGCTATAGGCTCCGACCCTGAACCATCTCCAAAATGAGCCGGAGCCAGATCCAACCCAAATATATATATATATATATATATATATA
>JABUQX010126059.1:55000-76515 GCA_015478945.1 Trachelipus rathkii
ATATGAGTAAAGAATTTTTGTACCACGAGCCTCCACTAATATATATATATATATATATATATATATATATATATATATATATATATATAACCATATATATATATATATATATATATATATATATATATATATATATATATATATATATATATATATATATATATATATACCATATATATATATATATATGAAAAAAAAAACAAATACGTTTAACTTCAATAAAATAAAAGGACAGTTTCAAGTAGGCAGTGACTGTCCACTTCATTCAGCTAATAAAATATGATTAAATTACATTAAAGTTAGTAGACAGATAACTTATATCCACGAAACGTCATTTTAATGTTTTAAAAACTAATTCTTGTGTTTTTTTCTATAACTTCTAGACACAGTTGAAGTGTGACCTATAAATCAATATTATATATATATATATATATATATATATATATATATATATATATATATATATATATATATATATATATATATATATATATATATAATAACATAACTTAACTATTCTACTATATATATAACAACAACCAATATATATATATATATATATATATATATAACATATATATATATATATATAAGGTTGCGCACTCAAATATGTTCTTTTATTATAAGGTGAAATATATATATATATATACTCTATAACATATATATATATCTCTCTCTCTATCTATGTAACCATATATATATATATATACACCTGCTCATATACCTGCCCATCCATTTCGAGCACAATCTTTTGTATTAGATACCCCTCATATATATATATATATATATATATATATATATATATATAATTTAATAACAGGTTCTCCCATTAAACATTTTTACTTCATTTAAAATCTCTAGTTTTCTATTGTGCATTCACGATTAACTTTAATAATATTTCAAGTTATCCTTTTTTCTTATATTGGTATGTATACTTTATAAACAATATTTTTAGTATTTCATTTGTTTTATTAAATATTTTTTTTTTGTTATAAAATATTATTTATTATGTATAGTATTTAAAAAAATATCGATGATGAAAAACATAGAAAAACCTATAAGCAATTTCACTTTATAAATTCAAAGATATGATATCGGCCAATTGCTTTGGGCACGGATTAGTGCTATTTTAATGGGTTAAAACTTAAAAGCGTTATTTAATAATTGGATCTTCTTCTTTCCTTTTTCAGTTTCCAATTTTGCATAATCTTTTTATATTTGTATTTAAATAATTATCCAAAATATTTTTTTTTTTTTTTGCAAAGAAAAAAATAAGAAAATATTACCATCGTAAAACTATGAAATTTTCAAATAGATCGTTTCTATATTGTCAACTCGTGCTGAGCACGAGTAGCACAGTGCAAGGATTCACCTCCTGATATATATATTAATATATATATATATATATATATATATATATATATATATATATATATATATATATATATATATATATATATATATATATATATATATATATATCATTTTTGGATTTATTTGTTGTTAATGTAAACAGATATTTTGAGTGCTCGATATATAAACATATCGATATATCGATGTTTGAAAAAGAAATATCTTTATAGCGATACATTATCCTTGAGGAAAGTATGAGTCATTAAATCTATCAATTATTATTTTCAGACCCATATTATAAATCAGTTATAAAATTGATGTATTACATAAATCACAGTATATATCATGCATATGTGTATATATCATATCATATATATATCATATATACATAACCACTACTATATATATATATATATATATATATCATATATCTATATCTTAGCTCTGGCGAGGTAGGAGAAGCACATAGTTAAAAAACAACGATATCTACACTAAAATTGAATACATTTTTGGAATCAGGGGCAAATTTCAGTTTTGAAAAGAAATTCAAAAATAAATTAAAACTAACAAAATAAAATCGATACATGCTTACTTAGAGTCAAAACCAAGTTATTCTTATCAACAACAAAAATGATCTTCATTAACCAGTTATTTGCATTCTTAAACAATGTGAGCAGTTGTTAAGTATTTTACAGTATTACGGTTTAATACTAACCTATATATATATATATATATCCCTTATATATATACCATACATATATATATATATATATATATATATATATATATATATATATATTCTATATATATCTCTATATATATATATATATATATATATATATATACCGTATATATAATTTATCGATATCCGTTCCGTGTAATACAGTTGAAGCCTTTATATGTATATATATATATATATATATATATATATATATATATATATATATATATATATATATATATATATATATACTATATATATATATATATATATATATATATATATATATATATATAGAGAGAGAGAGAGAGAGAGAGAGAGAGAGAGAGAGAGAGAGAGAGAGAGAGAGAGAGAGAGAGAGAGAGAGAGAGAGAGAGAGAGAGAGAGAGAGAGAGAGAGAGAGAGAGAGGCTTTAATATATATATGAGAAGAGCAGACGTATGAACAGAAAAAAAGTGGTAGAAATGGAAAAGGATCTTCCCTCTTCAGGTCTTCCAACTTTCAAGTTTCCAACTCAAGAGATTGAAGACTGAAGTTGTGCTAGAAAGCGTTGATGTTTGGATCTTGAGGAACTGGGGGTCTTTTTGACTTTTTTGTGGACGAGTGAATAAATTAAATAAGAAAATCGCATTTCACTAGAAAATTAAACAATAATCATAAAAAATCACTTTTTTTTCGTATTAAAAATGAAAAATAACTATTAAGTATTAATGAAGCTAGGAATCTTCAAAATGATTTCTTATTTAAGTACAAAATAAATATTGATTCTAACAACGAAATTAATTTAAATTGGATGGTAGACAACTGATACTTGGACGACTCTGGAAGTCTGGATCTTAAGAAAATCTATTAAAATTTAGTAATAAAATGAAATAATATTTAAGATGTTCGGACTGGATGCCAGACGACTTATCATAAGAAAAGCTGTAGTGATGTACCCCCAAATGCTAACTTTTAGTAATAGCTATTATAAAATCGTTAATTTAGTTAATTACGTATTTAAGCGAAACAATCGTAATCGCCAGTAGATGATTAGACTAGTCGGTACTCGGTATGTTAACTGTAAACCAACTCACAGGAGTCCTGTTCCGGTATTAGATTTCTGCAATGATTATCTTCGTCCACACTGACACTGAACACACTCCATAAATCTACACGTAAATTAGGATCAGGCTGGTCTCGAGTGGACTGCAAAGTCTTTAACAGTCAGAATAAATAAATAAATTATAAAATAATTCATGTAAAAAGGAAAATAAAACTATGATAGCTATTTTTAATTCCTTTCCTTTTACTCAATGTAACTCAAGTTATTTTCCCTTTAATTATATATATATATATATATATATATATATATATATATATATATATATATATATATATATATATATATATATATATATATATATACTACCTGCTATCTATATTATATATATATATATATATATATATATATATATATATTACAAAGCTCAATACTTATCATCTAATGCATCTAAAAAGACTAACTGATTGATATGCTCGGAAGTCAATCTATTCCTTTCATTTGAGCAAACATTTTTTAAATGATGATACTGTTCGTTCTGACGAGACTGACGTCACATTTACAGTAAGATATTTCATTGCCAACAAAAATTTTGTAGGGGTAGCATACTATGTTCAAAAATTTTGTAGGGGTTCGCATTATCCACTTGACCACTGAATAACTTAATAGTGATTGGTGAATACTCAGAAGACAATTTGACTATGTGGTATGTGCCATGTCGATCCCCCTCTCTATTTTTGGTTCCCGAAAAGACGAAAAATCTAAAACCCCAATTTTTGGTTTATTTTATACACGACATTGGGGGGACGGATGAAACGAAATGGGGGAAAAAGAGAGTTTCATCATTTCAGGGTGTCGGGAGAGGGGGACAAGTTTTTTTCGGCCTTTAAAAGGTATTTTTTGAAAAGAATATCAGCTTTCGATATTAAGAAAAATATAAGGAAATATCGATATATCGCTACTAAATATCCTTAAAAATATCATTATATCGAGCCAAAAATATCCCGAGTTGAGTACTAATCGATATTTTTGGCCATCTAATATATATATATATATATATATATATATATATATATATATACTATATATATATATATATATATATAACATATATATATATATATATATATATATATATATATACTAACTAACTGCTACCTATATATATATATATATATATATATACTCTACTCTATACTATAAATATATTAGCAAAAATTGGAGGCCGAGAAAATTAAAATCAAATCTTTTTAAAACTATAAGAGAATAACTTCCCCGTTATTCAAGAAGAAATGATGTCAGTGAAATTTAGAAAATTTGGGAGGACTGTATCTAGAACTCTTATTAGCACCCATCTGCAGAAACTTCATCCATTGCTTTACAAAATTTTACCATATACACTAATATATATATATATATATATATATATATATATATATATATATATATATATATATATACTCTTATATATATACCTATATACTACTATTTATAATATATATATAACATATATAATATATATATTAGGGCGGCTCGTAAACCGAAAGCAACATGGGAGCATCAGAATAATAAATGTTATATGTAGAAGTAAAATGTTTAAGTTAGTTTCCCCCCAAAGGCAGTACAGAATGAACCAAAAGAAGGCAAATGTGAAATATCACAAAGTCTATTAAATTTAAAAATTATCATTATTTAGATGTTAATAATTAAAAATTGTATATTAAAAATATTACATTTGTTATATTATATTATAAATATTATCAATATTTGATAAAAATATATATATTTTATAAAAACTTAGTTTTAAGCAATAATAATGAACTTTAACAATAATAAACTCCAACTTGTGTTTATATTATGTTCAGAATGTGAAGGCAAATGCCATCTAGCGAAAGCTTGCAATGTTTTTATTATATTTTACAAAAATCCATTTTTAGAAAAGTTAGACCATAAAATATAAAAGTTATAAATTGGTCAAATGTAAATATTAATAATATTTGTATTAAAACTTGATTATTATATATGTAATTTTTTTTAACACTAACTTTTTTTATTGGTTTCTCGTTAAAAATAAATAATCTGGATTCTGCTTGTTGTCTTATTAGCCTTTAAAAGATAATTCGTAGCGCTTTGCTACAACTATAGAGATAATTTGCTAATATAGAACAAAAAGGAAATATCGAAGATCCGACAGAAGCCAGAAGAAGCTCTGCAAGAAGTTGAACTCCCCTCGTCTCTCTACTAGAAGTTGGATTGCCTCGTCTCTCCCCCGGAGTTGGACTACAAGATCTCCGACTGGCCCTACGTCTCTCCCTCTCTCTGAGCCTACCAAGAGGCTTAGGAACCTTCCCAGGGTTACCAAGAACCCTTTGGAAGATCTTCAAGAGTTTCTACTGTCGGTGTATGGTCTCCATGGATGGTGCTCTCACCTGACTTCCGAGATTCTCCAGTTCTTCTACCACCTAAAAAGTAGTTTAACTACTAAAGAGATAATTTCGCAGGTAACCGCTGAGGTTACCTGTCATAGAGATAATTACAGAGAGTATAAAATACTCTCTGTCCCTTCCAGATTGTCCCAGAGTTGGCCAGAAGAACACCCAGCCTCCTGTTTAGCCAACGATTTACCAACGAGCTCGTGCAGATCAGCCTACCACCGCCTTTGCCTTAGCCGGACTTCATCCGAACCAGTCGACGGCTTATCCTGAGGTCGAGCAGACTGACACCGCTGCATACACAGCCTTAGCCCGAACGTTACTCGCAAAAAGGCGGCTTAACATCCAAATACTGGTTCTAGGTAGTGAAGTTAAAGAGATAACCGATAATTATTGCATTCCCATCCGATAGCCAGTTCTACAGAATTGCTGATCATCCTCCGTCGCTATATAGTTGTCATACCAGATAATAGAATATCATATCGAGTGGTGACCATATAACTGATAATAATATAACCAGAACCGGCAACTATATAATTGGTGATCCCAGAGCTGAAAATTTTATACCACGAAGATGGCAGACGATCAAGGACAGGATAACAATCAAAGAGAGGCAGAATCCATTTCAACAATGAAAATTAAACCCCCAACTTTTTCGGAATCTTCAGTCCCGACATGGTTTCATGTCATGGAAGCACAATTTCATCTCGCTAACATAAGGTCCTCACGAGCTAAGTACTTTCGTGTTATGTTATGTCGCAAATTCCACCTGAAGTTTTGGATAGAATATCCCAAGCCGAACTTGATGCAGAAGATTATGACCGTTTCAAAACGGCGGTCATAAATACTTACGAAAAATCTAAGGTGGAGCTTTATAATGATCTACTTTCCAAAAAGGTCTACAGTGGCAAACCATCTATATATCTACAGGATATGATTCGACAGGCAGAGAAATTAAATATTGGAGAGGACTTGGTCAAGGTGCAATTTTTGAAAACTTTACCGAGTCACATTCGCACAACCTTAGCCGCCCATTCTACTCTCACACTTCAACAGTTGGGAGATTTAGCTAATGACTTATTAAGCCCACAAGCTCCTGTCATGGCTGTATCATCCCCTGCCACCGCCATTGCCCCCGCCCCATCAAGATCAAGAGCAACCACTACTTTTGGCCTGGCGCCGTTCCACGAAAATCAACGACCAAAGGTGTGTAGAGGCCACATTTATTATGGACCACGCTCTAAAAGCTGTAAACCATGGTGTACATGGCCAAACAAAACAGGACTAAACATCCTACCTAATTCTAGACCTCCATCAAGAGCAGCATCCCCAACTCCGTCGGAAAACTAAACGGAGCAATGTAATTGAACATTTGGTTGTTCGTGTCAACTTCGCATTTTAACAATAGTGACATGTATATACAACGGTATTATTTGGCAACCATGCACCAGTTATTTTACTAGATATCCAGGAGCCCAGCATATCTAAGCTTCTCAATTTAACATGGGTCCTCTAACATGTACGCTGCACCCTTCAAAGTCACTCTGTTCGCAGTCCAATGCTCGCCCATAAAAAGTGTTCAATGGTGATAGTTTGTGGCAAATATCGTATTATATCAAATTAGAAGAGAAATTCACGCTGACCATTTATAGTTAGCAAGAAATTACTATTGCTCCTTATTGGATATGATTTTTCTTCACAATTTTGGTCTCTACTAATTGTGACTGTGGACAAAAAACACTGCAAAGATCTATATTTACACCACTCTCTAGGCTCCATCTGAAAATACCTCTCTAGAAGGAGTACCATATACTCTTCTACACTCAAGTTCTTCAAGGTGCAAAGATACAGACATAACTTCAACTCCTACAAATTTCCCCGTCCTTAATTTCAACCTAAGACATCAACAATCCTCAGTAATTAAAAATAATGTGAAACCAAAACCGCTACATAGAAACTGGTGATTCAACACCAGTTTTTGTCAGAGCTCGCCGATTACCTGACGACAAATTAAAGGCGGCAAGCTGAATTTGACATTCTTCTAAAAAGTGGAATAGTGAGGCCAAGTAAATCTGCATGGGCGTCTCCTTTACACCTCGTGCATAAGAAAACACCTGGAACAATGGGATATCCTTGTGGGATATTCTAGAGAACCTTAACTACAATAACAAACAGTGAATAGATATCACATTTCACCAGCACATTCAGAGCCTATGCTCAAACGCCTCATAACTCTACTCATATTCTCCAAGATCTGACTTTCAAAAAGGCTTATTCACAAATATCCCCATTCGCACCAGAAGATATAGAGAAAACAGCAGTTATCACCCCCGTTTGGTCTCTTCGAATTTTTATCTATGCCCTTTTTGTGGTTATAATAGAGAATCGGGAGCTACTTCAAAGAGTAATTGGTATCACTTCCATCTTTCAGTAGACCTTCCACTTCGTGTTTACCTATTTTACAGACGATTGTCTCATTTCTACAATCTCAAAACTGAACATGCTAAATCATCTGAATACAAGTTTTTTAAACTTTCCACCAGAAAATGGTTTTAAAATCTCTTTAGATAAATATTGTGAATTTAACCAATCTTCACTCAATTTTCTCGGCTACAGCCGTTCTTCAGAAAGGTCTATGTCCTCCAACGGAAAAGAAAGATCCATCTGCAAGTTTTTCTCTATACCGAATGCGATTCAGTCATCCCTACCGAAATACTTGGGATGTAGGATACTACAGTAAGATTTATTCCCATAATTTGCAAAAAGTCGTCTTCCAATTATCTGAAAAAAGTACCAAGTTTTCATTACTTTATAATAAATCTCTTGAATGGACTCCAGAGAAGTAACAGCTTTTCAAGATACTAAGGAAAGCTCTTCAAAATGCCCTAACACTCCCTTTCTCTTACCTAATGTCTCACATTACAACTATAATGACTAGCAAAAAATCAGACTTAAAATCGGGCAGCATTTCCACAGATGATTGATGGTCAACTCTGTTAACCATTGATTCTTACCAGCTAAGGAAGTTATCAGATCCCCAAAAAAGATATTTCTGCTTTGGACAGAGAACTTTTGGCAGCATATTAATGCGTGTTCTTCTATAATTTAAACCATGTTAGAGGGAAGAGTTTGATCACCCTTTGCTCAGAATCAAACCTCTTGTTTCCGCCTTCTACTCCTCCAAAAATCCTGCAAAAAAGTGATCGTCAACAGCGACATCTCTCAGTACTTAACAATATATTTCTACAGCAAGTTATATCAGAGGAGCAGACAACATGGTGGCCGACATAAGCAATAGCTCGCTTTCAAGAAAAAGATAAGAGTTGACGCTGTCGATTTGCCCGCAATAGCTCGCCTTCAGAAGAAAAAGATGAGAAGATAAAGAAGACCTATCATGATCGTCTTCAATAATTATTTCCCTGGGTCTGTTACTTAAGGGTTGATTGGTGCGATACCTTCTACTGTTCTTTTCCCAGACCATTTCTATAATTTTCCGAAGCCAGCTCGCCCTTCAAATATCTAATTAACGTTGCATTAATTTATGCAAATGTCCATCCTAGGTATCCAAAGGTACTTTATCGACTGATCAAGAAAGTATTTTTTTTTTGGCCTTGTATGGATCGTGACATTAGGCTTTTTTGTACGCACTTGTGAGCAGTGCAAGCTGTCTAAAGTTCATATCGTCAGCATCAAAACAACCGGTCATCCATTAGATAAATTCCTAATCTCAAGATCCGAAAACAGTTCATATAGACATATAGTTGTACTTTTTTCACCTCAGATTTGTGGATTCTATCTTCTCCAGTTTTTCGCTATTTACTTTACATGCATCGACCGAAACACAAAATGGGCTGAAGCCTTCCCAATACAAACACTACAGCAAAATCTGTTGCCTATGCTTTAATGCAGTGGATATCCAGAGTTCGAATGTTCTTTCTCTATGTGATTCTGAGCAGAGGTCCTCAATTTCGAAAGCAGAATTCTTTCAGTGAGTTCATGTCACATAATGATGTGGTTTCCATCGTCTTCGAACCAACCTCGTACCACTCACAAACAAAATTCCCAGATAGAGAGTTAATTCACCGATCTTCAATCTAACAGATGCTCTTTGATGGTCAACGTAAATGAAAACTGCTTGCTGTCTTTAACCATACATCACCTATCTTGTCTCATGAATCCATTTCTCAAACGATTTCCGGTTATTTCCGAGCCTTGAAGCAGTAACTTGGAAAACTCCAGCTCTTGTTCATCTACCCTGGACATTCTTCAAATCTATCTCCTAACAGACATACAAGAAAATGGATTCTTTTTAATGAAAACATTTATCGCCCACCATGAAAGATTGGGACTTTAGAGACTCTATCTTTCAACTCCTTCAACAAATTCTCATATAGTTCCGGAGGCATCAGACCTGTTTCTGCACTGTCATTCCTAAGGAACTGGATAAGGAATCAGAAAGAAAATGCCCTTTAGAAGCAACATCCCTAAATAGTAGGTCCTTTTACCATATCCTCAATAATCGAAAGTCGCCACATTGAGGTTTCAAGATCGTATACTCAGGAAAGTGGTCAAAACTACAGTAGTCTCAATTAGACGCGTTTAAAACCCTGCTTTTTATGGAAAACGCGTAACGTCATAAACGATTCCTGATGTGCCCTCAAAATGATGACTGATGTGTCTGCCTGATGTTCTGGATAAGGATCCTACTCGTCTCTGGTTCCTCTTGATGATCCGATGTCCCTGATTACTGAGGTCACTTGATGATCCTGATGGTACCTGATGATCCTGATGAATCCTGATGATCTGATGACCCCGAAGACTCCTGATGGTCCTGATGAACCCTGACGTGTCGTGACGACGACCCCGACCCATCGTCTCTTGATGTCAGCCTTGACCGGCGCCGCCGATTGTTCCCTGATGCTCCTCTGTAGCGGTGCTCGATGTTCCTAAGATTCCTACTCTGTCTATTCTTCCAAGTCCCCCCCCTTACTAGACGAAACCCTCCCGTAGAGTCCGCTTCAGGATGATTTAGCAAGTGGATCTTTAGTGAGCTTTTATCAAATAAAAAAATACAAATTTCGCCTATATGTCCGATTTAGGATAGAATCCACTCAGTCCCTTCTTAAGTGTTCCCCTCAAGCACCGGTTTCCCGCTTTTCAGGATGGTTTGAAGAAATCACAAATGCGTAGTTCTGTTGGGGAAGAATAAATATATAGTGAATGTTTGAATTTAAAAGTTAGTAATTCCACAAACCGAAAATACTACACAATGAACTCAAAAAGTAGGCAAATGTAACAGTATATATCAAATATATTTTATTAAATTAAAAAATACTTATTTTCATAAATGGGTAATTTAAATTCAATTGTAATTAAAAATATTACATTTGTTATATCTATATTATTAAATATCCTATAATATTTTGATAAAAAGAGAGTATCCTGTAACTTTTTATTAAAAACTTAGTTTAACAGGTCATGATGATATGAAACTTTTAAGCAATATAACTCCAACTTGTGTAAAATTAAGTATATGGCTATCAGTAATGTGAAGGCAAATCCCATCTAGCGAATAGCTTCGGCAAATGTTTCATTTTATTATTTTACAAAATTCACTAGAAACGTTTAGACCACCACTAAGAATACCTAAAATTTTTTTAAAATGTATAGTATAAGTACATAACCGTAAAATAGTAAAAAGAAAAGTCTAATAATTGGTCAAATGATTTATTTCATATGTACAAATTATTTGTATAACAATAACGTTCAGATGATTTTAAGCTTTTCGTATTGAATTTTTTTTTTATTATAGCCACTGTGGCTACCGACCTTTACTCGTTAAAAACTACATAAGATCTGGATTTCTGCTATGTTGTGCCGTTTATTAGCCTTTAAAAGAAGATAATTCGTGAGCGCTTTGCACAACTATAGAGATAATTCTTGCTAGATATAAAAGGATACAGTCAAGCCGATAATAGCCAACGATTTACCAGACGAGCTCGTGCAGATCAGCTACAACCGCCTTTGCCTTAGCCGGACTTTCATACGAACCGAGATCGACGCTTTACTCTTCTGGAAGTCGACTAGCAGACATAGAGACAATCTGCCTGGTGCTGCAATCACACAGCCTGCCCGAACGTTACTGACGCAAAAGCGCTTAACCGATCCAAATGCTGGTTATGATGGGTGTGAAATTAAAGAGATGTAACCGAGTAAGTTATTTGCATTCCCATCCTTAGCCATCCCTAACAGAAAAGTTGCTTGATCCATCTCCGTCCGCTATAGAGTTGTCATACTCCAGAATAAATAGAATAATCATACTCGAGTTGGTGACCATATAACTGAGTAATAATATATGTACCAGCAACTCGGCAACCTGATATTATTACCTATTATATTAATATTATAAATATCATATTATATATATAGTATATAATATAAATATATATATATATAATATATATTATCATCTTTATAAAATAATTACATATACTATTTATACATTAAATTATATAATAATAATAATTTTCAAGCGGTGCGAAGATCAATTTGGGTATGCCATGTATGCGCCGCTTACCAAAACGAAATGGATTGGATCTGGCAACTAACTGATTATGCATTATAATCTCTTTCTTATATATATTTTTTAGTAATTTTTGAAATCTAATTTTTCCAATTTTCTTTTTTTCCTTATATGGAAAATAAGAAATAAGGTAAGCAATGATGACGACGAAATTCAATCTAATTCATAAAAGATACCGCGTTCTTTTTACATCAGAGCGGTCGCGACGGAGTCGATGAAAATTTTTGACTTTATTAGTTAAATATAAAAACTGTAACTGTAAAGCTATTTCATAATAATGATAAATTATTATAATTCGTTTGGTTATATTTTTTGTTGGCATCATTGAATTTATAAATATCTCCTATATTTGCCCATTATAATATTTGGAATACTATACTTATTCATAGTAAATTAATAATTTTTAAACAGCAAACAATATTTAATGACAAATATATAAACATATAGATAAAGAAATTAATAAAATTACTAAAATAACGTTACGAAAAATAAAAAGAAAAATAAAATCTTGAAATACTTTCCGTTAATACATTCAGTTCAATGTTAAATAAATGTAACACATCTGAGAAACCTATTGTAAATCTAGCATAACGTAATATATATATATATGTATACACTATATTATATATATCTATATATATCTATATTACAATATATAAATATATATATACTATATAAATATATATCCCCTAGATTTTTATATATAGCTACGAACTTAACCCACTCTCAAGCAAAAAATGCCCGCACGCCCCTGTATATATATTAAAATAACATTTATATATATATATATATTATACGTATATATATTATATATATATATATATATATATATATAATATATATATATATATATATACCTTTATATTATTATAGCATATTTATATATCTTCATAAATAGTATATATATATATAGAATATATATATAATATATATTGTATATATATTATATATATATATATATATTATTTATAAGAGTTATATATATAAATATACTATAATTATAATATAATATATTATACTTATATTTCTTATATAATATATTGATATTAATTATAATATATATATATATAATATAATAATATATATAATATATATTTACTATATATAATATACTATATATATTATATATAATATAATATATTATATTATATATATATCTATTCATATATTATATATATATATACTATTAAATATATAAAACATATTGGAAATAAATACAATACATACAACATACATACAGAAATTATTATAGCTATGATAACCTCATTATACATGTTCCTTATAACACTTTATATCTAGGTAGATTGAAACGTTAATTTATCCTTTTAAGCTTCCTGGACATTTCTTCATTACATAAACTTTGAAACAAAAACATTTAATTAAAATGGAACAAAAAAAACTTTCCCTGAATTTTATTTCCATTAATTTTTTTGTAATTCTTTTTTTTTCAGTAGTTATCAATTATTTATTATTCTTACCTTAAAGCGTCATTATATATATATATTAAATAATATACTATATAATATATACTATTATGTTATATCTTTATATATGAAAATGTAAAAACAAAAAATTTAATGATTTTCTATATAATATATATTATAACTATATAATGTAAATTATAATTATATATTATATATACTATGTATATAAATATATATATATATATATAATATATTAGTATATATCATATATATATATCTATATAATTATATATATATATTATATAACTATTTATATATTATAAATATATATATATATATATACTATAATATAAATACATTTAAACGTAGGCCCTTATATTGGTTACTTTTATAAAACTAATCACAGTACACAATTTTTTTAATTCAAACTACAAATAAACTTTAGTAAACATTTTCTTTCAATTAAACCTTAAATTTAATTTCAAGAAATTGTATAAAAAAATAAATTTATACTTTTTTAAAAATGTAATAATACTGAAGCTTTCTCCTTTTATGATCTGGGAGGCACTTCATTGTCAGGTGACTGTAATCTATCGAGGAGCAAGAACAGAGAAATCAAAAAATCTAGACCAACTATGATTTTGAAATTATTAAGGTTCTTCTGTTATATTTTTTTTGTAAAAGTAACGTGTCTTGTCATTAAACACTGATTTGTATCGGATGTCCATCTTCACTTCGCCACCTGTTGTTTGTTTAATTATTTAATTTAGTCATTGGCAGAATGATTCTATTTGACTGAATTTCTTTATGAAAAGAATTTTTTAATTGTCTATTGTATTTATTTAAAGTTGGAGGAGATCCGGTTATAGTTGGTTTCTATGAGAAGTAAGAGCAGAGTTTAAGTTTTCGGCCCTAAGGTCATTTATGCTGATACTATCCGTTTGTAAAATCGTTTGTTTCGCCGAAATTCGCCAGATTACAGTCTCTGCATGGTATGCTGTATATGCGGTATACGCAATCAATGAGGTCGGGGCTTTTTACTTTTGGGGGGGGTTTGAAAATCTTTTTTTAGGGGAAAGTAAGGACTTGAGTGAAAAGGATTTTTTTGGAATCGAGATTTTTTTTAACTGACCGTCGTAGGGAATTGGGAAATCAGGAATAGGATTTGGAGTGTGTGGGGGGTAAGGGGTTTGATATGTTCTTGTATTGTAGAATTTGCGTTTGGCCCTTTCTTAGAGCTGAGACTATGGATGTAACGGGGGTAGAAGTAATTAATGGTGAAAGTGGAGAAAGGAAGCACTGATAATTCTTTAGTTCTGAGTGAAGTGGGGGGAGCATTAATAGCGTATAAGGATCACAGACAGGAATAGAGCAGAGAGTAGTAGCTAAAGTTTGGTGTAATGATAGGTTAGATGTAAATGAAATCAACAATTCAGAGTGTAGTTTGGGTGGGAATATAAAGGTTTCTTAGTAAATAGAGAAAAAGTAAGTGAGATGTGTTCCATGATATTAGTGTGTCTTGGAAAGGGAGTGTTTTGTTTTGAGATTGTTCAATAGTGTTAAAATTGCATATTATTTAATTAAACTCATCATCAAGTGGAAAATGTCAAGAGGGTTTGTGTGTGGAAGGATATCTGCGAATATATCGTCAACGTATGGGAGAGGAGGGGGTGGGGGGGAGGAGTAGTAGTAATTCTTCTATGAGCTTACCATGAATAAGTTACTTGATGTGATTATTGGAGGAAAGGGGGCGAGCCCATGTGAGTTTATTCAAGATTAATGTTTGAATATTAATTTGATTTTTCCAAGCTTTCTTTCTCAATTTTTACACGATACATTACTTCTACAACCGACATCTTAATGGGCCCCGATTATATAGTTCATAAGCTCAGCTCTAAAGAAGAGAGTGCCACAACTGCAAAATTCTGACATATTACCAGAATTAAACAATCAAACCCTCCCCCCCACACCCCAACACCTCCCAGATCCTATTTTCCTGTTCCCCAATTTCCTACGGGTCAGTTAAAAAATCTCGAGCTTCCAAGAAAAACATTTCCATTTCACTCAATCCAACACCTTTTCCCCTCTCTAAAAAAAGTTTTTCTGCAGCCGAACATAATACGCGTAGAAAAAGCCCCCCCGACATCAATTGAATGCAATACCGCCATACACCATGCAAAGCGAGCTGTAATCTGGCATACTTTTCGCGTGAAAATGCAGACGATTTTAAAACACTAAGATAAAGTATCAGCCATAAATACTGAACTTAGAAGACTCGACAACTCTACTGAATACTCTGCTCTTTAACTTCTCGTCAGAAGCCAACTATAGACCATTCCATCAATATAAATAATCCAACTGTCAAGATTTCAGATAATAAATTTTGATTCAACCGAAAAACAATAGAATCATTCTGCATTACAACATTGGAAATATATATAAAAACAACAAGCAAAGCGAAGATGGATCCGATAATAAATTAGTCGCCTAAAATGCAGTTCATCACCTACGTTTAACAGCTTTTATCAGAGAGAAAGAAGAACTATAAATATAAAAACACTTCACCACCTAATTTTAAAATTCATAAGTCGGTCTAATTTTTGATTCTTCTGTTCCTGCTCTTGATGGTACCCAATCCACCTGAAGAGCGCCTCCTAACCGAAACCTAGTGAGTGGAGGAGATGCTCGTATTATTTTACCGCATTTTCTAGAATGAAATTTTACACACAGAGTCAATAATTTGATTCTGTCATCCCACAAGTTGTAATAACACTCAGGTTTAATTTGCAAGAAATGCTTGTACTAAACAGTTTTGATGATGTAGCGCTCGATACACAATTGTGTAATTGTGATTAGTTTTTATAAAGTAACCCAATATTAAGCGAGGACTCTAAAGTTCTCACGATAAGTACCCTGTCTCATTTATGAAACAGAAGTTTCTGCACTTCCGTCAGATTTTTAAATCATGTTTCATATATTATCGTTAATTGTATAAATTAGTTCTATATTAATTATGCCTCATATTAATTGTCCATTTAATAATATCATATCTATAACTGGTAGTTCATGACGGGTATAGACTTCCCTTGATCTAAGTCTAAAGTAACCGGAATCTCTATTGCTCACTTACCTTAGTATTCCTGAGCCCCATCACTATTGAGTTGAGTTCCATTACCATAGAACCTGAGCTAAGTATCTATAAATATATATATACTATCATTATTAATATTTTTACTTCCTCTCTTAAATGTTAAATCTATTTATTTTATATATATATATATATATATATATATTATTATAATTCACATTTATTAAATATAATTATATATATAATATTATGTACGAACATTTATGACTTATACTATTAATAATACTAGTATTAATACTATTATATATGTCCACACAATTGAATTGTAATTCCCCCATTCATCTGTGTGTGAGAGGATATGTAGTGTATGCAAGTGGAGTGATGTTTTTGTAAAGGGGAGCTGGATCGGCCATGAGCCCTCACTGTGCGGTCATTATACAATGCGTTAAGAGTAAGTATGCTCCACTCTCTTTGGTTGAGGACAGAGTTCCAAACTCTTTAAAGAAAGGATTCAAGTTGACCAATAAGAGAGGTGATTTGAATTGTACCGCAGATGCGGGCTGGTGCTCCTTGCACTCACCTTGGAAGCAACTCTGCATTCCTATAGTCGGGACGACATTCTGTTGAGACCTCTCGGTGAATGAGAGGTACGACAAAACTAACTACCCGTTTTTATTTTATAATTGAGGAGAGAGTTTTCAGATAATGGTTTTATTCCCATTATAAATAAGTATGTCCTGTCGTATCAAGATCCTTACCTGAAAGGTCTATTAATTACCACTATCTGCCCAATTGGCAAGGAACAGCTTGAGAGCTAGTTCTCATTTAAATTACATTTAAAATAATACGTATCAGAGAATGATCCCCCTTTTCAATACCAGCCTTTGCCATCCGACAAGATAATTGTGTAATCTACGACTATCCAGTCCTATCCATCTGGTTCCATGAATAATTAACTAGCGCCTGATTATATAAACATTCTATGTTAACCTCTTATCCTACATTCACTATATTTTATTTATATATTATAATATATATAATTAATCCTTTTTTCAGTTTTTTCACTATCCTTTTTCTTAATAATATATTATCTGTACGCTTTATGGCACTCTTTTATGCCCTTAAAATAATCAATCATATATATAATATTACTTTATTAATAATATTATTAATCAGCATATATATATGTATATCACTTTATATTACTTATTATATATATATATATAATACTCTATATATTAATTATCTCATATATATATATATATATATATTAATATATTATATATTATCTACATTCTATATATATATTATATTATTATATATATATTATATATGATTATATTATATTCTATATTTATATATCATTTATCATATATTATACTTAATATCTTAATATATATAATATTATTAATAATATAGTATATATTGTATTATATTATATATATATATATATATAATATCTCTATCTTATATATATTATTATATATTATCTATATATCTATATATATATTTAAGTGAACTCGGGTACGGTATTCCCAAGATTCTTCGCTCATCCGTGTGTATTCAAAGATCTCCGTGATCTCGATATACACCTTATGTCAACACCAGTGCCCAAATTCGTCTCTCTGATTCTTCCGTGGTGTTCCGCATCTCTTCCACTTTTTTATAATATACGTAGAGAACATGCCTAATTATTATATATATGTTCCACTCGTAATATATTTATTATACGGTAACTCAGGTATCCTAAACAGTATTACATATTTATTTGTCGTTACAGGTACCTACCTACTATAATTAAACAATAACTTTATATATGACCTTTATCTCCGCCGCATATTACTACTTCAACCCGTATATCACAAACTATCCGTGTTAGTTCATCTATTACGGTCGCGGGCTTATAGTCATATTTATGAACGGTACGCCGGCATATATATACCTTTTTTTATACTACTATATATTGTAAATACAGCTACTAAGTTATACAGCTTATATAAGGTTACGGCTTAGC
Organism: Trachelipus rathkii; assembly: GCA_015478945.1. Lineage (NCBI taxonomy): Eukaryota > Metazoa > Arthropoda > Malacostraca > Isopoda > Trachelipodidae > Trachelipus > Trachelipus rathkii. The sequence goes on from JABUQX010126059.1 coordinate 73,658, forward strand.
TAACATATAATATAGTGATACCACCATATTCTGCTCGTTATAGATATATATCGGATTAAGGAGCCGTAGTATGGATTGTATTAGTATATAAATTGAAGCCTATATATATATATATATGAGCACTCCGGGATAAATTTCACTTCATACTAGAAACAGTCTGATATGAGGTATATACATACCGATCGCTGCGGGTATACACTCAGCTTATTATCTAGGGGATATTATTCGCTATACTTCTGATATATATATATATAATATATATTATAATAATATATTATATTAATTTAAAAGAACCTTATAGAATTAATAGTATAATAAGCTGATTTATACTGGTTAGTACTATGTATATATATTTATTCTCTGCTCGGTTTATTACCTGTTACGATTTATACCGGACTATTTATACTCTTTATGCGTATATATGTTTTTTCAGTTAATGTCCTACCCATGCCTCCTCCTTTCCGTTCCTTCCTTTTCTCTAGTAGTTCGTATGAGCTACCTTACGCTGCCGTTTTCCGTCCGCCGTCTACATATTAATCATTAAGTATCCTGACGTCTACTCTATATAGCTATTCTATGTTTATCTGGTAGTATAATATAAGCTATACTTATTCGCATATACGTGGCCGCTGTAATTTTGAACTACAACTCAATACTTTGCTCCCCTGTGCCACTTACTCTGCTTTAGGCTGCCGCCTGTATTTCTTTTCCCGCTTAGGTTACTTTCTGTTCCACCCCTTCTCTGCCTCATTTCTTTGTTTTCTTCACTTTTCTTCGCTCTGTAATCGGTTCCGTCTTCTGCCTTCGTCGCTCGTTCTTTCGATTTCCGCCCCCTGCTCCTTTTGTGTTTCGCTTGAGTGTGCCCTCCTGGGCGTGGTCGGGGTGCCGGGGGGTCGCTGCCCTCGCGTGTTTCCTTTTCTCCCGCCCCCTTTTCTTGGCTGCCGGCGTTTTGCGTCGCCTCTCTCGGTTCTTCCCTCGTCCCGGCCGCCTCTTACTTTACCCGAGCTTTCCGTCTTGTCTTTTCTACTCTTTTTCCGTTTTCCTTGGTCGTCGTTCTTGTTCCCTCGCTCGCTTTTGTTCGGCTTCCTTGCCATCTGGCCCATAACCCTTTTCTCCTCCTTTTCTGTGTGTTTCTGGTCCCCGCTTTCCGCTTGGGTCCCTCGCTGCGGGTTAGCTGCAGCTTTGATGCGACTCGCACTGTGCCGGCGTTCTTGCCCCCTTCATTTTGCTCTGGCGCCATGCCCACCCTTCCCAACTTTCGCTTCAGCTGAGCTCACTTCTTCTCATGTGGTATGCTCTCTTCGGCCGCTCGTTCTCGGTCAGCAGGGTGCGCGTCTGCTTCTCCGAGCGTCGCCCATTTTCTGGGGCTTTCTCCTAGGGTTGCTTTTTTTCCCAGCGTCCGCTGCGTCCCGGCCTTTTTTGGCTTTGTCAGCCCTGCCAGCCGTTGAAGCCCTTGACCGCCTTGCGGTTTTTGTCACACCACGTTGATCCCGCGACTGCGTGGGCTTGGGGTTTTCACCACATGGCTGTTCCTTTCCGGTCTAGGCACGAAGGTGTCTCAGCTCTTGCGGACACCTATCAGCTTTGTTCTTTTCCTTGTTTTCCCCTCCCATTACATGATTTCAGACTCTAAAACAGCCAGACCTCGAACTGGTGGGCCTCATCCGGCTTTAATTTCGTTTTCTTTTTTCGCGGTCGGTCTTGGCGACAGGAAATTTCTCATTGTATCCAAAGATGCAAGATGGCAGATGGTCTACACGGGACAAGTAGATTAGAAGTGTTTAGCTGGGAGCTTTGTATGACTGATGCAGCATTAGAACCTTTCCAATGACAGGATACCCACAGAAAAAGCGGCTTTCAGTGCATAGCGGCATGTAGGTTCGTATTCATGATGGTATGTTTCGATCCGCGAAGTTTTCCCTGGCGATGTTAGAGCCAGTGTAATGCTCTCCCAATCAAGACCTTGGACTATGTCAAACTCGCCGAACATTCAAGATATGTGGATGGTTTACGGAGTTGTTATAAAGAAGCTAAATCGCGAGCAACTAGACTTTTTATCTGAATATACCTACACAGTTGTTGTATGGCAGAACAAGACCGGCAGGCAATATCAGGCAACAAATCCCGGAGTTCTGGAAGAATTTTAATAATTCCGTACTGGATCTATAACTCCGAATTAAGGTTTTTTACTCTGAAATACAACTGCTTGTGCATTGACTAATCTCATCCTTTCCCAGCTACTTCATGAGCATTGATGAGTTAGGAAAGAACGCTTTATTTTATAGTTTTGCCATAGTTCTATAAGAAGAGCTAGAACTTTGTAAAAAATTTGGAAGGACAAGAATGAGTAGTGAAGAACTAAAAGATTTGTTGTTTTCCCAATCTTAAGGAGACTGAATTCTTTCCGTCGACGATAAGGCTTTGATGATACTCGCAAGTCCTGCACCTCAGTGATGAGTAGTCGCGCTCTTTGTATCAGAATCTTGGCCGAAGGATAAGTCTTGGATACTAGTATGTGGAAGACGAAGTTACGGTCTGGATATGAATGTGTACAGAAATTTTGGTTTTGCAATTATGATTATTTATTCAAACCAGTTTGAATAAATTTGCTTGAGCCTTTGAAAAGTTGTGAAATTTTCAACTGCTCTATATTGTGAAATTTTCATCATTGCATATTGGCTGATGTAAATTTATTGTTTAAAATAATAAATTTTTTTTTAATAAATATTATAGTTATTATTTACAAAATGTTTCTAATTTTTAATGTCTTCTTTCTTATATATATTATATTAAAAAATATATAATAATTTATATATTTTATATTTTATTATATTATTATATATGATATAATATATATA
>JABUQX010126061.1:0-13318 GCA_015478945.1 Trachelipus rathkii
GAGCGAATTTATATTATTGGAAATAAATATCGTACGCACAATTTGGCAGTTGCAAAAAGCATTAGATTTGTTAATTTTCTTAATTCCAATGTTACTTTTATGTATTGAAGTTGTTATCAAAAAAATTCAGGGATCACTTTTTCTTTGAAAAAAGTTTCATATTTCTATCAACATCTCTATGCCTGGCATTTTTAATCTGGAGGGGCTGCAGCCCTGGAGCCAATATAGATCGAGCCGCCACTGCTTATATATATATATATATATATATAGCTATATTATATATAGTATAGTTTATATATATATTATATATATTATATATTTATATATATATATATATATATATTATGATATATATATATATATATAAGATACATTATTAATAATAGTAATATTTTAGATAACATAATAATCATAATGAGGGGTGTGAAAAAAAATGAAAGGTTGATATACAATTCATTTCTTGCTTTCTCGCATTTTCATAATTTATGCTACAGGGTGGTGGGCTTGTGTGGAGAAGGTGTAAAGTTCGATTCCTAGAAATAACTTTCTAAACTAGTAACTGAGAATGAAATGTACTCTATAACTTTGAGGAGATTTAAAAATAATAATAAATTTTCAATAGCAAAAAAAATCATGTATGCTGTTTCCAGTATTCAAAATTATTATTATTATTATTATGAAATTTTTTTGCATAATCTGACGAGACACACGCAGTAGCTGTTCAGCTAAAAAAAATACACTTTCGAAACTAGTAACGAGATGAAAATAATGTAAAACTTTTAGGGACCTTTAAAAATAATAATAATTTTCAATAGCAAAAAAAACCATGTATGCTGTTTCCAGTATTCAAAATTATTATTATTATTATTATAAGCCTAATTATTATTAATGTTATCATATCTTAAAATTTGCACCCCACCCACTCCTGTCTAAATTTCGCATCTAGAGCGGCCACTGATAATAATAATAATAATTATAATAATATTCATAAATACGTTTCAAACCTTAAATGGTTCCTTAGAAAATACGACAAGAGTCCACAAACAATCGACTTCAGTATAATCACCTTCGAATCATCATAGTATTTCTTTACAATCATAAAATCAACTAAACATAGTACTTCTTTACAATCTAAGACCCAATTCATAACGACACAATCTTCACGACTAGAATTAATAATGATAATATAATGATAATAATGAATAATAATAATGAATATCAATAATATGATGAATAATGAATAATAATAATAATAATAATAATAAATAATAATAATAATAATAATTATTAATATTTATTAGCGGTTTTCGGCTCATTCAGAAATAACTAACTAACTAACTAACTAACTAACTAACCAACTAACCAACTAACTCACTAACTCACTAACTCACTAACTCTCCTCTAACTCTCTCTCGTCTCGTCTCTCTCGATCTCTCCTCTCTCCTCTCTCTCGTCTCTCTCTCGTCTGCTCTCTTTCTCTCTCTCTCTCTCTCTCTCTCTCCTCCTCATCTTCGTCTCCCTCCACCATATTGGCAGTTATCGCTTTGATTTTATTAAAACGATATATATATAGTAAATATATATATATAATATATATATATATATATATATAGTAGTAGTATATACTATATATATTATAGTATATATACGTAAATGAGAGAACAATCTATTTATACATGAAATCGATTGATATATATATTTAAGACTCCAAGGAATGTTATATTATGATATATATAGTATTATATTATACAGCAAAAGTTACATATAAGACTATTTAAAGCTAAATAAAAATTTTAATGTATTCATAAGTCGTATCTTTGGAAGAAGATTCGAAAACTCAACGCAGATAAAGATTTAGTACGACTAATGAACATTAAATTTAAGGTTTCAATACTCAGAACAAACACACCAGCAAATTACTCGCGTACAAAGCTTCTTCGCCATATGTGATATGCAGATTCACTAAACTGTCAATCAGAGAAATCAGCAGTGACATGATGCAAAGAAAAAGTAGTTTTGCTACTGACCAATATTAATATGAATATATATAAAAATATGTCAGATAATAAATAATAATAATAATAAATAATAATAATAATGAATAGAGATTCTAATACGATATAATAATAATAATAATATAATAATAATAAGTAACAAAGTAATGAATAGATGATAATGTAATAATTACTAATAATGATAAATAATATAATAATAATAATGTAATAATAATAGATAAGTATAATAACACAGGCCTGCATTTTTTCACTTTTGAAACATTGTGTTTTAGTTTATAACTGTTGAACTTATATGTTTTTTGATGTGCTGGAATCCAAATGATGACACAGTTGTTCTCGTACACAGTAAGGGATATCTTTGCACAAAAACGCAATGACGCTTCATGACAGGAAAACAGTAAATACTTCGCCAATAAGATGGTTGAATTAAAATTGTTTTTAAATTACAAGCACATTTTATTTAAATTTGAAAAGTGATTGGATACAAGTAAGGTGAAAAATATGGTTGTAACACAAATATATGAAATGACAACTGTACAAATTAATGCAGGCCGGCAAATTTAAAGTCGATCTTACTCAGCTGCATATTAGCATTTTCGCTGATTTTGGAAGCTTCTTTTCTGACTTTTCTTTTATAGTATTGCTACTGCTTTCAGTTTCCCTGCGAAGGAAAAGCCCAGCAGTAGTCACCGCTATAATACTAGGTAATTCCAGGACGCGGCTGGTACCCTCCTCCTCCATTTCCTTTCACATCTTGGTGGAAGCGATCGCCTTGCTCTTCGCTAACCAGCTCTAGATTTTCTGGGAAAGTGAGTCCCGAAATGGGGAATGAAGAAAGTGCAGTTAAGGCTCATCGAGACACCCCAGTTTCTCAAATTTTGTAGGGCATATCTTCGACGATTGGTCTTGAAATTTGTGTCTTTTATTGTTTCCAGAGAACTTACTTACTACTGTCCTTGAATGACAGCCATCCGCAACCTTTTTTCTTTAGACATACCATTTTCGTTTGCAAACTTGTGGGGTTTTTATTAGTTTGTCGAATAGTCAGGACGCGACAATACTCCCTCTTGTATTTTGTGCATCCGATAATACAGTAGAATTTGTCACTGTCTTAGGTTTTGAAAACATTCCAGCTTCCTTAGAGAGAGCTTTCTGTAAACTGCTTCATTATTGCCGGTAGTTTGATGGTGAAGTTGGCGGCAGGAGTGACGTTCTTTGGGTCCACAAGGTTCTTCTCTTTCCATGACGTTCTTTATTCAATTTCAAACGCCAGATCTCCTCCGTATCCCTCCTTTTGGTAATCCAATGCTTGGGGCGGGTTTGTTTCGAATGCTTCCCTGCACACCACCAGAAACAGGGTATTTGGTGTCCCCGCCTTGCTGTCCTAGAAGCATGGAAATAACTTTCAAATCTCCACATATAGCGTAAAATAAAAATGAGCCAATGTTTTACTTTGACAAAATCATACTCAGCATTCTCACGTAACGTTCTTTCAATAACACGAATGATAACAACTGGTACTTGAGGGCAAAATGAATTGCCATTTTTGAAAGGATGACGCACCTTTAGAGCTTTGTTTGTGGACGAATCAATAAACAACCTCCTCTCCTTTACATCATAGTTTACATTTGAACATACTTAACAACCCAGGGATATCATTGCAGAATATTAGTCATTTTTTGAGGAAAAGTATTGAAGAAATCTCTTCTCTTTTTGCTATACCAATGAAAATGACTGTACGGCTGGTGCTAATAAGATTTTTTTTCCTCAATCTTGAGCCTAACAATTCCGCTGACTCCTTCGGTAGATCTAAATCCCTCACAAGATCATTTAATTCTGGATGTCTAAACAATTGAGGTTCGTTATTATAACCACTAAAACTCTTCACCAGAACTGCTCCATTTCAGTGTGGGTGGTATCAACAGATGTCGCAAAAATCAATCAACGAACTTGGTGGAGTTGGATCACAGGGACGGTCAGGGACGCATGATGTAAATATTATTTAATTTTTTTTTTCAGGAAGCTTTAGATTGTTTTTGCTATGCTGTGCCTGATGTAAAGACAAGATACAGTTTTTCTCTTCATATTGGTTCTCACTTGAACATTAATGAGGCGATGGTTTCTTATTATGCTAACAATTATAAACCTGAAATTCATTTGAAAGACTCAAACTTTACAGTAGGTTCAAGAGGGTCTGTTTGTCGATTGAAGAAAAGTCATATTGGTCTTAATAAAAGTGAAAACTCCACATTTTCAAAAACTCGTCTTGCGTCTTGCATGCTTGAGAGAGTTACTGTTGCAGTAATGAACCAAGAACCTGTATTACTTGTTGGAGAAACCGGTACTGGAAAAACTTCTATAGTTCAATATTTAGCAGAACAAACACATCATCATCTTTGTGTTATTAATATGAATCAGCAAAGCGATTCTTCGGATCTTTTAGGTGGCTTTAAACCAGTTGAGATTCGAACTTATTGCTCTTTGAAGAGTGAGTTAAGAACTGATATCTTTGACGCTGTACATTTTCAAGCACGAAGAAAAGTTGCAAAATTATTTAAGCAACACTATGTGACCTTTTCCGTCAGAATGGAAAAATTTTTCACACTTACTGAACACTCACAAATAAGGAATTGAAAATTGTCTCATAAGTTTCATAGATTGAAAAACATAAATAAAAACCATTCTTTGTCCAACTGCACAAAATGGGTTTTGAAGGAAGAAGAGATTTTTAAAGTTTTAAAATTTTTGAAGATTGGAATACAACCCAGAATTTCTCAGCTTGTACTTCAGGTTGAAATATCAATGTCAGATAAGGTAATAAAGTACTTTTAGCTTCTTGCAATATATATTGAAGAATTTTAGTTAAAGCAGTTGCAAAGAAGGTCGAAAAGAAGTTTCTAGTCCAAAGTCTATATATTAAAAATATGTTTATTTTTAATTTTATTAAAAGTTACTTTTAAAAATGTTTATAAACCCTCATATTTGAGTATGTAATTTCTTTTCATATGTTTTTTTCTTAATTTTGGTAAGGAAATGGGTGTTCTGTTGGAATGAAATTAACCTCGCAGTGCAGATACTTCGGAATGCTTTCTAGTGTGACTTATGAAAAGCTCCACAGTGGGTATGCTTCATGAAGTGGTGGAAATAAGCAGGCCATAATTGAATACGTGTAACCACGAAAAGTGATTCGCCTCTTTGGGGGCTGCTTGAATCCCAGGCGTAGAGATAGTGTTGAGAGTGAAGAAAGAAGCTGGCCGAATTGGTCTTCGATAGGAAATCGTTTTTACAAACCAGAGTTACTTGATAATGAAATGTCAAGATGTGGAAAGACTTTAAGCAATAATTGTTTATAAATAGAATATTTAAGAGGGTTAATATCTTCGTGTCATTTTAAAATTCTATTACTCGTATATATATATATATTATATATATATATATATATTAGGTAAGAAATATAGTATATAATAATATATAACAGCAGAAACGTAATTAAAGATTTTATAATTATATTATATATTATATATATATTGTTATGTAGATATAATAGTAGTAAAGTACAAGTTATATTATTTATATTAAATAATGTATCACATCATAAAATACCATTTATATAATATACGTATACTAATATAAGTATTTATTAGTGTAAGATTGACAGTAAACGGGGGAATAGAGTAAGGAGTTTTGGGTTTTCGATGGAGTGACACTCCTTCAAGTGTGAAAGTTATGTTAGATGGTGAGCAGCTGGGAAGAGTATCTGCAGGATTTAAATACTGTAGGGTTATATGTGTGGATGGTAATAGGGAACGACGATGCATAGAAGTGTAGTAGGAAATTGTGAATGGCAGGAAGGTTGGCTGGTGCAATTAAATCCTTGGTAGAATGTAAAGGGACTTAGTGTGTGAGTGTGCTAGTGGGTCTTACAGATTGAGGTATGATTTGTTATCCTATGTGTTGATTACATTTAGTTTAGTAGGTGAGACTGATCGGTCCTGGGAATAAGAAAGTAAATAGATCTATAAGTTAATTGTGTTCAAATGGTACATTTATGAAGGTAGTGCTAGGTGTAGTGAGAAAAGTTGATAAAGTGGTAGGAATGAATAAATCGTAATTAAGAAGTGTGTGGTGGTGGGAAAAAGGTAACATGAGTAAGAATTAAGAATGAAAGTATTTTATGAGATCGGTTTGGTCATGACGGGAAGATGAATGAGGTTAGTTATGTTAGGTTGGTTAAAGGAATGTAGTGGCGAGATGTGTTGGGAAGACCAGACCGGCTGGGGATGACCGAGAAAGAAAAGGTGTGATTTGAGTTATATTCGAATGTTTGAAGGAGAGAAATTTGAGTTTGGTAGAGGCGAGAGAAAGGATGTATAACAGCGAGTGAATGGCGGGAATTTGTTGGAGGGGGTATGGTTGTGGCCACCTGGGCCAAGGGATGAACCTTACTTGACGAGTCTAGGCATAGTGAGGGTCCAATCGGCTGTCCTATTGAAGCATTTTACGGATGGGATATTTCTAGCCTGCGCATGAGTTCTCACGTAAGTTTCAAATGGTAACTGAGGGGGCGGTAAGCTGGAGCTTTACTTTTCGTGTGACTTGATGCATGCTTCTCTTGAGTTTTACCAGAGGTGCGCTACTTAGCTTTTTCCTTTCCGAATGCTTGTAGCGCACCTTACTCCCTTCTTGGGAAAATAGAAGGCAGATAAAGAAGAAGAAGATATATATATATAGGTATATATGCAGAGTATATATATTATTATATATATTATAGGGTTAGCTTTTTATATAATATATATAAGTATATATATCTATATTATAATAATATATAATATATATCTATAGAATATGTATTTTAGGGTGTTCGAGGTTGTAATGACTTTTTTATCAGGGCTATGGCTTATGTTGGGCTGTTCTAAAAGAAGGGTGCATGTATATATATTGTTCCGTTTGTGTTTGTGTACTCCCGTTTTGTGTTTGGATTGTATGTGTTTTATGTTGTAAGTTTGTTTGGTGTGATGGTGGTTTTGGGGGGGCTGCAAATGTGTTGTGGGTGGATGTGCAGACCTGGTGCAAATAAATTAGTTTTGGAGAGGCTAGCGTGGTGAAAAGGAGCGTGTTTATAATTTTTTGCAATCTCTCGTTCTACAAATATTACAATTTAATACTATTTTGTAATACTATAATAATAATATATCATTAAATATATATATATATATATTTATATATCATATTATATATATATAATATAATAGCTATATTTATTTATATATAATAAAAAAAAAATAATACATATATTAATAAATATAATAAAAAAAAAAATTATATTATATTACTTATAATAATAAAATAAAAATTGAATGAAGGAAAAATTAATCAATACTCGCATTTATGTAACAGTCATGGGTTATCCTAACGCAGAAAAGTTCAATATGAAATTGATGTATCTACTCCCAAAGTCCTCGGAATTGAAGACTGAGAGTGTATTATATTCATGATTTGTAATTTAATAGGCAGTGGATTTACCATGCGATTATCCATTAGTAAGGTATGTTATAGTATGTAACTGATGTGCTGTGAGTTTAATTTATTGGTACTTTATAGTGGACTGTAATGTAAAATCTTTAGAAAATTCATATTCATGCGCGAACCAAAGTGAAAAAGTGCAGACTAGGTAGAAATGAAGAATATTATATTTTTAATATCATATAATGAAAGTTGGACGCACTCATTTCCTTTTGCCCGTTATTTGAGGAAAGAAGCACTATTCTCCTAAAGAATTTCACCTTAAAAAGAGTTGCGAATAGAGATTTTTACATACGCATTATAAAACTCCTTCTAGTATTTTCAAATTTATTGTATAGCACATCTTTTGGGAAAACAAATGTTCTCTGTACTTATTTGCTTCACGCATAAAACTCTATTTAAGTTAATATCTAAGTATGAAAATCCGCAGAAAGTTTTAAAACATCGCTCCTTTTACGGCACCATAGACACGCAACACGAAATTGAGGAAAAAAATACTATTGATCAGGCTAAAAAGTAGAAGCTAAATTCTGTATAATTATAATAATGTATCCAAAAGAATTGCTTACTTCTTTTTATATTATTAGCCTGTTACAGGCTATAATTAAAAAGAAGTCGAAAAAAAAAAACACCACTAGTACTTACCTATATATATAGTGCACACCACAATGCTTAAGCTCTCTCGTATTCCCGACAAGATGTTCGTTCACCAATATATTAACATCATGTTGGAAGTGTTTGCGATTGATAATGAATCGAAATCCTATTTATATTTCGATCGGAATTTAATCCTTTGGCGTCGATGCGAAAAGTATTATTATTATATAATCGAAAAGTCGTATTCTTAAATAGCTTATATTTTATACTTCGTCAAAATTAGAAAGAAAGGATGGCTAAATCTTAGAAAGAGAGATGATATAAAATACAAAAATAGTATTATTATTATTTGCTTTATTATTATTATTATTACTAATTTTGCTCCGATAATAATAATATCGTTATTGAATTTAACGCTGCATATATATATATATTATTATTGGTTTTATTGGTGTCCGATAGTATGTATCGCGTATCGGAGTATCGGCATTTCTTTGGTCAATCGGTATCGGTTAAATGGCCGATACCTTGGGCCGTACTTCAAAAGAAATTGCGTGAAAAATATGAAAAAAAAAAGAAATCTTTTAGATTATATAATTAAATTTAATTTTCGATATATATAGCTAGTACTAGTTTGTTTTTTTTTTCTTCGACTTCTTTTTAACTTAGATTTTTAGCGTTTTCTCCAACTTGGGTTTTTTAGGCGTAACATTTACCTATTTGGTAGCCCCATTATTATATTTATACAGATTTAGTTCCATTTTTTCTTGATCAATAATTATTTTCCTTTTTTTGTACCAATTATCGGTAAGGTTAAGTGCGATCAGCCATAAACTTTCTGAGCAAACTTAGTGAATATTTTAGATATTTATGTAAATAGGGTTTTAGCGTTTTTAAAATTTCCAAGTTTTAAATTAGGCTTTTGCGTGCGAATAATTTTTCCTCACTTCTCCTTTGGTTTTTGTCTGTTTGTTTCTGACTTATTTTTTTTTTTTTTTTTTTTTTTTTTTTTTTTTTTTTTTTTTTTTTCAGTGGAGTATGTGCTAAATGTAACATAAACCTCCTATAACAGTTCTCGAAAATTCTCGAAATCTTCTAACTCGGAATGTTTGGCTAAATCTTTCTTACCTTCTAGCTGTTTCCTAAACATAACAGATCTTTCAAGCCTTTTTTGGATTCCCTTACTACTTCTCCCGAAACTGTTATTTCTCATCCAGATACTGAGGTCCTCTATTTAGGGGATTTCCATGTGCACAGCGAATGATACGTTCCTGCTTATACTGATTTTAGGTGAGGAGGAGCCGAATTATTCAGTATTCTCAACGATTCTGATGAATTTGTTGAGGCTGTTTTATGCAGGCTACAACATTCCGGATCGTCCCAAACATTCTTCGAACACAAAATTTGACCTATGTTTCACCACTAGTCTTCTCTTATATAAATAAAATACCCCCTCGCTGTTCGCTAATCGGTAAATCTAACACAACCTTATATTCTTATTTTAATAACATCTCATCCAACAGGCGTCCATCCTGCCCTATGTGGTTTTTTCGGCACTTGATCGGCGATTGGGGGGCCATTGCGTTTTCGTTCTAACGCTACTATAATTGGCGTGACTGCTTTGACTCTGAAGACGCTTCAGCTTCTGCGATAACGTGGGAGACTGTATATCGTTGATGGGATGAGCAGGTTGATTTCTTCTTGAACTAAATCTTTTTCTCCTCAAAACCATGGTTCGATCGTGGCCTCGTTCCTTCTGGCCATTCAGCCTACAGACAGTGCGTATCGATGTGGAAAAATTGTCGTTCTTTTTATCACTCTTGCTATTTTTCATTCAGCTAGAAATCACTTGCGACGGAATACTCTTCGACGAGCAAAGCGGACTTTCCATTAACGAAAGTGCGCTGACCTCTTGGCTCTCCTACTTGACAAATCTTTCTGGCTCTTGCCAAAAACTCTTCTGACAACTTCTGTGAATTATCCTTTTCTCCTCTTATTCGCTCTGACTGGTTTCTAGTTTGCTAATACGCCAACAAAAAGGCCAATCTCATTTCGGCTCCTATTGTTCCTCGTAACTCATACCCTGGACCGGATTCACTGTCGATTCCTCTTCCTCTTTTTCTTCCACTCAGGTGTCCCTATCTTTCCTGTGTACATTTGAATTCGGGGTGCATGGGCTCCTGAAATCTATGAACGTTAGGAATCCGGGTGGGCCCGGATGGCTTCCTCCCCGAGTTTTGAGGTTGTGTGCTTCCATGCTGACCTGCCCCTCGTTCAACTATATCTTCTATGCTCCAATACTAGCACTTTCCCTCAGTCTTGGAAGCGCGCACATGTCCACCTATTCCGAAAAGGAAAGCCGCTCTGACCCTTCTAAATCATCGCCCTATAGCTCTAACTTGGGCATTCTACTCTAAGATTCTTTGAAATCCTATCAAACCCTCATCTCTTAGACCATTGGATTCCTCATTCCTCTTTCCGATCGCTCAGTAGGGCGTCGGCACTCGAGGTCTACTAGCGATATACTTTCTTTGTTAACAGATTTATGGTTTTCCGCCCCTTAGGAACTACGGGAGACTTGCGTGGTGGCACGTGACATATCCAAAGCATCTGACGGGGTTTGGCACGCGCCAGGCTCCCCTCCTTTTTTTTGGGTTTCCCTCATTCTCTTTGCTTACTTATGTCTAGCTTTCTTTTAAAACGCTCAATTATTGGGCGTGTTGATGGGGCGACTTTCTTCTTTTTCAGTCCAATAGTGGTGTTCTTAGGGTTCTGTTATATTATTAGTACTTTAATTCCTGCTTTTCATGTAATGAAATTTCTCTACTTGCACTCTAACTCTAATCATCATATGAGATGAGACTTCGACCTTCTTCTTCACTCATTTCAAATTTGCTCCTCTTTCCCTCTTTAACTTCAAGAATTGCTTCTCGTCTTAACTTTCCGATTCTACTCTGGCTGATCTGGATAGAATTTCAGAGGGGTCGTCCTCACCTTGTGAAATTTAGTTTCTTTAAAACCCCAATCTTCTACAATTTCCATCTCTAGACACCTAACTTTTCCTATCTCTTTCGTCCTGTTGACAATATAACATCCTTGGTTCTTAACATAAACAAAAAAATTGTCTGTTGAAACCTCACATCTCAACGGTTGCTAGGAGTGGCCTCCAAGGAACTGGGATTCTGTTTTTAGACTGGGACTTTTTTTTTCCTTCTCAGTTACTCAGCTATACAAGGGTTTCATCAGCCCTTTTATGGAGTAACTGCTCTCATATCTGGGGATAGTTCGCCTTGGCCTTAGGGTAGAGTCAAAGGCCAACAAGGTATATACTATCACAATGTATTCTAGTTCATCTTGATTCTCTATCTTTGGGCGCGATGTTGGTTCTTTATCTCTTTCTATACGGTACGTACGCGGCAAGTGCTTGAGGGGACCTCCACTCGCGTACCACCACTTTACGACGCCCTCGTCAGCACACAAACGGTGCTGTGCCGCACATGAGTTTTGTGTTGATTTTTTTTATTGAATGTTCTATGCGGTGCTTCCTTCTTTCTGCCATCTCTGTTCTGTGGATTTCTCTTTTGTGTTTCCTACTCAATTAATCTCCCTCACTTTTTAACTGCGTCTGTGCTCATCTGCTAATTTGCGCTGATGATGTAAAAAAAAAAAAATAATAAAGGTTCTAATAGGATTTTTTTTTAAGCTTAGCTGAACCCCACAAGCAATGGCAATCGTCCGAAGATGAATCACTTCTAGAATGCATTAATAGCATAAACCGAGAGCTTCGCTCGGCGTGGACAAAAAAAAAGGGGGATTCACAGAAGTAGGGGAAGCCTCCTTATCGGCTAACCCTGGCAACAGCACTGATAGTGACGATGGTGGCTTTTTTCAGCAATAAACCTACTGAGATGAAGAGGTCTGGATATGTAGACTTTGATAAGTCATGGTCGAAATTGCTTTGACATCTCATTCACCTTCAAGGAAACACCAAGGAACCCCATCAAAAAAAACTGAAGAGCCACATTCATCGAGGAGCAAAGATAATTCAAATTTGCAATCTGGGAAAGAGAGGAGATAAGGCTCAACGAAAACATGGAATGCTGCCTACAGAAGAGATCCTTTACAATGTGGTGGCATGAAAATGGCCAAGGTTTCATTATTATCAGTGCTTGAAGCAAATATTTATCACCCTCCCTCATCATCGAGAGGCGAGCGTATTTTTAGTGTAGGTGGGAATGTAACATACTGAAGACGAAAAAGCTCTACCAACATGCTCGTTTAAGCAAAATATTTTGCTTCAAATTTGAAGAATTTTTGAATTTGAGTATTTTATGATATCTATCTTTATCTTAAAGGAGTATTTAATTATTATGTCATGTTTGATTATGCGTTTTTTTTTATTTTGTCCTTTTCAGTTTGCTTAATTTTTTTTCTCTTCTTTATTTATTTTTATTCTTTTTTGTAAGCTAGTTAAAGATCTTCTTGTAAATTGTAATCATGTTAAAAATATAAAGCTAGAAGCTAAACTTTGCTAAAGCTTACTGGAAAATGGAAATAGAATATTTTTTGAATAAACACAACAGTAAAAAAGTTATTAATATTATATTTGCATTTATTTTTCTTAAAGATACTAATTAAATTTATAAAAATAATGATACTTGGCAATACAATATGAAATAATGACAAAGTGATTGGTTGTACAATGTATGGGAATTGCATCTAAGCTGCCTAGCAAGTAAATGCAAATGTTCTATCGCTATTTATTACTGGTGTTTTATTATATTAATTAGTATCGTATCGGTATCGGCACTAAAAAATAACGAGTCGGTATCGGCGTATCGGCCTCTTTTCTGGTCTCGGTACATCCCTAGTTTAAATATTATCAAATTCTTAATATTTTGTTCAATTATCGGCAAAATAATCGGCAAAATTGCCGATGACCGATTGGAAAAAAAATATGCCGATTTTTGCCGATGACGATGACGATTATCGTCCCCATCACTAATTTATTATATATATATATTATATATATATATAATATATATATGATATATATATTAATATAGTATATATATATTATATTACTATATATATATATATATAT
Organism: Trachelipus rathkii; assembly: GCA_015478945.1. Classification (NCBI taxonomy): domain Eukaryota; kingdom Metazoa; phylum Arthropoda; class Malacostraca; order Isopoda; family Trachelipodidae; genus Trachelipus; species Trachelipus rathkii. Next base: position 13,240 of record JABUQX010126061.1, read on the forward strand.
ATATATATATAATTATATATATAATATATTTATATTATGAAGACTCAGAAGAAAGATGCTGGAATTTATAAGGAGGAAA